>JALIZH010017466.1:0-12500 GCA_030522465.1 Rhipicephalus appendiculatus
ATTGCGACGGGTTCGGGCCTCTTCTTCCTCGCGCCCATCATGCACTGCGCGGCTCCGGTTGTATCTATACAGGGGGGCGTTCTTTGTGAGCTTAGCGCTTTTGTTCGTGGTTGTATACTTTCCGTTTTGACGTATATACGGCTGATGGGTGCGGCTTTCGCAGAGCAGTTGAGCGTCAAGAGCAGAAGATAAGCAGACGACACTCGAAGTGAAACCAGAAGCCTCTCCACTCGCGGCTTCCGTTGCAAGAAGCATGGACGGAGGGAAAGTTATGGTGACAACGTGGAGCCGCGCGGTTGAAGCCAGAATCCGCCGTGGTCTTAGTGGCTAAGGTGTTGAGTTCAAAAGGAGGAAGGCGCGGGTTCGATTCCCGAGCCACGGCACCCGTATTTCGATTGAGGCGAAATGAAAAAAAAAATATCCGTGTAATTATATTTAGCTGAATGTTAAGAGGGTAACTGACTGGATATTTAGCTGAATGTCATTAAGGGTAACTGACCTGATTCCAAGAGAAGGGCGATCGCGTGAGGGGGAGACAGAAAATTAGGTGGGCAGATGAGATTAAGAAGTTTGCAGGTCTAACGTGGCAGCAGAAAGCACAGGACCGGGATGATTGGCGGAACATGGGAGAGGCCTTTGCCAGGCCAGTGGGCGTAGTCAGGCTGATGATGATGATAATGAATGTTAAGAAAAACACCATTTGCTTAAAATTAATCCCGAGTGCTCCATTACTTCGGCGAACCTCGAAATCGTATCATCGTTTTTGGTTAATAAAACCGCATAATTTCATTAAATCTAAGCAAAAAAAAAAAAAGCAATGCCAGCTATTCCAACAGGTGATGATCACGTAAAAGCACGAAGTGGAAGGCAAAGCTACGGTAACGCACCCGAACAAATTTCTCAGCCAATGAGCTTTCAGAGGTCACGTGTTGTGTAGATACCGTAGTGGGTACAAACGAAGGGAGTAAATAGCGTGGTTTAAGCTTCAGTCAGTGGTGTGTATGAAGACGCACTTCACACTGATCGCCTTTCAACCTGTTTCATAACTTTGTATATACTGTATTGTGTAGAGCGCTTGCCTTGAAGTGCGAGTGAGTGGTATAAATTGCGAGCCTTTTATGTTGCCACCTTCAGTAAGCTATAGTTTAGACTTAAGTTGAACTAAGTGTCTGTGTGTTTCAACGTGTTTTATCTTGCCTCTTCGTGTGTTCGCTACAGCCGGCGAATATTTGCTGCTTGCGGTGTCGGTCGTGTTTACTCTTTCTATCGTTCGCTTCTTCGGCAACTTCAGTGTACTGGCTGCCTTAGAGAGATGCAGCAATGGGCGTTGCCCGTACTGCCAGCTTCTCCTAGCCGAATTTAAGGCTTTTTTATTGCGATAGCAATTATATGGACACTCGCGGCTGGTTTTCGCCGTCGGCGTCGGCGTCGGCGTCCGCGTCGGCGTCGGCGTCATTTGCCGTATATGTATATGTATATATATAACCGGGCCCGCCCGTCGTTCGTGAGCGTGAAAAGACGCGAGAAGGGGGGGGGGGGTCCCTCGAGCGACCTTCGATTTTACGAGCGGGGACGCGCGCGTTATCTCCCCTTCTCGGCGGCCGACAGCGGGTGGGGGGGGGGGGGGGGCGACGTTCGATTTTACGAGCGCAGGGCGCGGGCGCGCGCTTTATCTCCCCTTCTCATCTCCCCTTCTCGGCGGCCGGGCCGGCGTACCCTTCTACGTGCTGCGCTCTCAACGCGGAGAATTCTCTTGAAACAAGCGTTTTCTAGAGTTGCGTGAGATCGGATCCACGGATCCAAAAAGAGTTAGCTACCATCCTCACTTCGTATAACATTACAATTTTTTTGCTATCGCATTCATTGCTTCACCCTTGCGGTGAAACTGTGACATTTTTTTTTCCTAAATGGCTTCACGGAGAGCTTCAATTTCCAAGGCTGCCTCTGCATGACCTAATGCTTTTTCCTTGTTTATTACTTCCCCATGGCAAGGACGAATTACGCGAATCATACCAAGAAAACTTTTCTGTGTAGCGTCAGTCCTGCGCCGTCTTTATGCAAACAAGACGTATAGCGCTCTCTTTTCTGTGTTACGTTCAGACTCGATAAACACGCTCCCTTCTCGTGTTTCACTCTCGGGCGTACTTTATTAGGGGCCTCATTAAATTATTAGCCGCGGCGCCCGAGCAGCGAGCGAGTGCCTAGCCCCGGGTAAAAGATTGGATTACTTCGGAGGCTCCCCCCGCAAAGGGCACGCTATCTCATGTTTAGCGTGTTAAAGCGGCAGAGTGCTTTCATACACTTTGGCACGGGAAGAGCCAGAGATGTTGAGGATTTGAGTGCCGGGCCCTTTAAAATCGAATTTCAAGATGCAGGAAAGCAACTTACGAGATTTTAGCCAGGCTAGCCGTATGCCTTTTCCCCGATGCGCGTACTGCTTTTAGACGCATGGAATTTCGCCCGAAAACGTGCCTCGCAAACAATATACAATATCGTGCTTCCAGATCTGCGTGGTACGTCACTGACTTGAGCAACTACGTCTTTTGACTTGAAGTTGAAACCAATATCCTTTTTTTTTTTTGGGGGGGGGGGGGTGGAGGGGGGGGCTACACAGAATTCCCGAAAGTCGGCAATTGCTAACCCTCTAAATTATTATCTGCAAAGGGCAGACGTGGATTGTTGAACAATAAACGTATGTCTCTGAATTTCGGTAATGTAATACATTTTTTTCAGATGAATTAACACATCCGCGCTTCGGAGCACAGTTCGTCAGTAAGATGACCTCCGTGATGATAAGGTCAATATTTATGATTCCGTGGCATTTAAAATGAAATATTGACCATCAATCACTGTGTTTCCTACCCTGTAATCGCTTGCAATCGCATTTATAATATACGCTGTAAAACAATATCATGTAAATAGACGTATCTGTCAATATTACGTAATAAATATTTGATTAATATGACGTTAGGTAACAGCTTCTTCAATTTCTTGGTGTCATTCCGCGTTCTTCCTAGCATTTATTGTGTGGAACTCATGCCTGTCACATATCACTTCAATGTGCATCCTGTGGTGTATTCGCAAATAAATAAATAAATAAATAAATAAATAAATAAATAAATAAATAAATAAATAAATAAATAAATAAATAAATAAATAAACACCGGTGGTAAGCTTATATCTTAATCTGCGTCAGATACGATCGCAAGCAGTGTAGTAAATTCTTTTTTCTTGCGAACCAGGACCTTTAACGTATCTGCAATAACTATTCGGGTGCACTTCGTGAAAACCATTGTTTGTTTGTTTGTCTGTTAAGATATGTAATTGTATACCTAGCTGTAAAATACTGCACTGACCTGTATGTTTTATTATCAACACTGGACCGGATACTAGCCTTCCCTGGCTATCGGTGCCAGATATGTGTATAAGCATTATTGTAAGAAGAAATGTAAATAAAGCACTTGACTTGACTTGAAGCAAGAGGGAAAAGCTAAGCCGCGCACAAGGCTTGAAATATCGAAACTGGACCATTCTTAAGATTAATCTGGTTGCTTTCAGGTTGTTTCCAGGTCTTAGCAAGGTGATGCAGGTTCTAGGTTGCTTCTAGGTTGTTGCCATAATTTAGCTAGGTTATGCCAGGTTGTTTCTACGTTGACTCCTTCACTCGACGTTACGCGCACCTTAACGGCCGTGTGGACAGCCCGGACTGTAAGCACTGGCGTGTAGATGAGACTTTTGCACATCTGTTGTGCGACTGCCCTTTATACGTGTCTCAACTGAATGTGCTTGCTTCAACGTTGACAGGCATCGGTGTGGCAACACTAAGTGAGACTGCAATTCTGTCAGCAATGTGCGACCAGACGAAGTCAGCAACTGCTCTCGCGGCTGTGATAGATTTTCTTAAGACTACACGACGTGGCGGAGAGGCAAGGCCTTTCTGTCCCGACGTGGGAGTGGCCCGCTACGTGCTAGTTCGCGCCCCGACGGACCTAAATAAAGTTTTTCCATACCATACAGGACTGGACAGCATGCTTTAGCGAAACCATTATGTTACGTGGTTTTTGTATGCACGCACAACTTCTTTTTCTCTCCCCATCATCACCCCTCATCACTCTTTTTTCTCCCCTCTCCCTTATCCCCTGTGCAGAGTAGCAGGCTAGAGCGCACTAGCTCAGGCCGACCTCTCTGCCTTCCAATAAATTATCTCTCTCTCTCTCAGCTCGGAGAGTGTCGCGTTTAACCGCAGACAGTCACAGGCACGAAACTGTTGTCCAAACTCCAGAGACGGAAACTCGCGCTGAAACCAATTCGTTCGCAACTCTCGTAGATCTACGAGCACGTCGTCGTTGGCGTAGGCCTTCCATCGCTTTGGGGTTGTCTCGCGGCCACCTTTGCCTTTCCCTTTCCTTAGTATGCTCTCGTTTTCCATACTCGTGGTCTCCGACTCGCCGCCGTCGCTTCGCAGTCATTTGTTGTAGTTCTAACTGTTGCCTTCTTCATTTTTAGCGGAGCGGTGGTGAGTGGTGGGATTTACCCAATTTCTGGGGCACAAACCCGTTTATGAATTAGAACAAAAAGATGTTCACGTTCTTAACATTACTAACAAAACCTTACTTGATCGGTTTATGTAAATTAGTCGGAACTACTCATGCTTCTTTGTGTGCAGTAGTTTCTTACGTCCATGATTTTTCTTTATGTACTCTTTTTACTAAAGGGATCGTAAATTAAAAATATGCATCGCTGTTTTTTTTTATTACAACATTCTTGATTGTATAACTGCCTTTGATACAAGTATTGCATATACTCTGATTAGATTTGCTGATATGTTTCGTCCTGTCACTGCTGCTGTACGGGTGACCAGAGCTTTTTTCTCTGGTCCCCTATTTTGGCATTTACAATGCACTATATTGTCTACTGTGAAAATAAAATTTGGATTGATTGATTGATTGATTGATTGATTGATTGATTGATTGATTGATTGATTGATTGATTGATTGATTGATTGATTGATTGATTGATTGATTGATTGATTGATTGATTGATTGATTGATTGATTGATTGATTGTGATGATAATTTTCTGGTCGGCGGCCTAGTCTCACATACCCGTTAAGGTGATGACATTTTTCGGCGATCGACTCACAAGGAATGATTTGCAAAACAGCTTCGCTGTTAAAAAGAACTTTACTAAGTGTTTTAAGCGCGGAGCACTTTAGGCGGCCGCGCCGTCGTATGCTGTGAACGTATGCTGTGAACGTATGCTGTTGTCGTCGCTTGGCGTAACCTAGGCAAAACCAGATGTAGCATATCCATCTGAGCGAGCGCTCGCGCCAAAGAGAAGTCCTCTTCTTGTTGTTCTTCGAGCGCCTTGATGATGATATTAAGCGCGGAACACTTTCGGGGCAAAACCATGCATAAAAATTTAAATGGAGGAAGCAAGAAATAAATTGAAACAGAGAGAAAAAAAGGGGGGAAAATAGGAAGAAAAGTAGAAATAAGCAGAAATAAAGAGAGAGAAAAAAGACAGAAAAAACTGGAAAAGAAAGAAAAAAGATGAGGAAACAAAGTGCAAACCGAAGAAAAACAAAGCAGGCCGCCCAGCTCCGCACTTCCTTCAGGTTCACACCACTAGGGTGAAGCTGCCTTATTATTATTATTATGATTATTATTATTATTTTTTTGTCATTATAGCATTTCCTTTTCTCACGCGCTTCTCTTAGATGTAAATATTCCTGAACGGGGGGCATCGCTGGACGCAACATCTCACCAAATGAAATTTCGTCTTCGAGGTTAAAACTGATGCTGCCCTGACGAAGAAAAAGATTATTTGTCGAAAGGTCGCCTCCAGCGACACCTCGTGTCCCAGGATTTTTCGTTTCTTCGTTTCCATCTTATCCCCAACTTCTGCCTTGTTACGCTTGTTTTAGTTACGCATATATTAATACCATAGTTGTAATCAAGTTGATATCAGTTGAATCAGTTGATATCATATTTGAAATCAAGAAGAAATGGACATGGGCCGGGCACGTAGCACGGCGGCAGGATAACCGCTGGTCATTAAGGGTAACTGACTGGATTCCAAGAGATGGCAAACGCGTGAGGGGAAGACAGAAAATCAGGTGGGCAGATGATATTAAGAAGTTTGCTGGTATAACGTGGCAACAGAAAGCACAGGACCGGGTTGATTGGCGGAACATGGGAGAAGCCTTTGCCCTGCAGTGCGCGTAGTCAGGCTGATGATGATGATGATGATGATATTAATACCGAGCCGAAGTTCCTGTCATGTTTTTCCATGATTCCCCGCTTTCCTTCATCTCCTTCCTTCGCAAGTTTCACTTTCATCCCTTCGAGTCAAAAGTTGCGAAACGCTAAAGCGCTGTTCCCACGCAGGTCCTTGACACCGCGCGCCTTCATCGATCAACCTTCCGCGCAGCGCCTATTTTTGTATCCTTCCGCATTATAAGCCGTTTGCGAGCGCTAATGATGAAAGGCCTTCTTTGCGAGCACAAAAAAAAAATAATAATAAGAAGAAAGAACAGGCCTTGTCAAAAGCGACATCTTAAACCCCACGCTTCACAGTTTTCTTTCCTTCGTATACCTTTCTTGTGACAAAAAAAAAAAAAGAAAAAGTAAGTAAGATAAGGAAACGGCTGTTCGCACTAATCTCTCTCTCTTTTAGATTACTTGCTGCACGATTTCGATGTGTAATCTTGAGATATGTCTTCGCTTTTGTGACTTGTGTAACTCAATGCCTCTTTTGAAATTTTGTTCACTTTTTGTAGCCGGTTGTATAGTCACAATCTCACATGTGCCATTGCGTTCGTTTAGTTCCCTTTGTATTTTCTTTATCATTGTCACTGTTATGCATTGTACAATTTTCGACAATTTTTCCTTAATTTGTTAATCTTTGTATTCAGTTGTGCGTGTATCTAATCTTTTGATGCTCCCCTTACGCAATGCCCTGTTGGGGCCTGTAAGGTAATTTGAATAAATAAATAAATAAATAAATAAATAAATAAATAAATAAATAAATAAATAAATAATCTGTCAGTCCCGCGTTCCGTTATCTCCCCCCGCCAATCTCTCCCATACTTTCTTGCGTAGCCTTCTTGCCTATCTGCGCATCGGATAAGCTTCTAGGTTCTCGATCGTCGTCATTACTGTATCCCACTCCTTTCTGGTTTCGCCACCGTTCGCTGTACATCTAATCTCGCGCGCCACTAATGTCCTCGCAATGCTCGGGAGAAATCATCCTTGCCTCGCGGACAACAGGAAAAACGTTACATCAACGTACGTCACACCGGAACCGAAGATTGTTTTGTTTTTTTGTTTTTCTTTAGGCGTGCGCGTTTCTCACAGCTTCCTTAGCGGAGAAACCATCACGACGTTTTTCGATCCCGATGCCATCGCTAATGTCCCAACGGATCCGACCTCGGATTCACTCTAGCTGGGTTTCACACAGACGTAATCGATACGTTTTATTTTTTTTTCTTGCCGCAAAACACATAGAGAAGCGCGTATATACCACGGCGAAGTGCCGCGAAGACGTCGCGAAGAAGGCTCAGACAATCCTTCCGCGTCCAAGTCGAGCCGAGTCGATTTGCATATATACACAGCCGCACGCGGCGCTGCAAACCTTTTCTTCGTTGCTTTCTCGTGACATCGGAGACGTATTATGGTCTCTAGGGGAGCAGAGACCACCCACTCGGGGTGGGGTCTATAGTGGCGCGCAGTGGGTGTCAGCGAGCAAATCCGTTCGCCGCATCGAGCGATCATTAATCAAGGAGTCGGGTTGAGCCACGAGCGAGCTGTGTAGAATAGCCTCGGCTGCCGGGGTCGGAGGCTGTGCGCCTTGGCAATAAAGTATTGCGGAGACCCGTCCTGTGCCGTGGCATTCGCGAGTTGGGTTGTGCAATTGAAACTTTAGCGTGTGTGTGGTGGCGAGGAGCTTCACTTTGGCATTTGGTGGTGAACGAACAAGACAAAAAGTCGCACGCTCCGTTCTGCATTCGCCTAAGACAAATCGAAGGCGAAAGCCTTCTTCTTCCTCTTTTCCTTCTCAGTCGACTGTATGCTGATCCCGCCCGAAAAGCTTTCCCCACACAACGATGTTTTCCACTGCCTCCGAGACTTGGAGGAATTGGACGCTTTCTGTACCTCACGTCGTTTTGCATGGCCTCCGTGATCGGAGCACCTTTGACCGAGCGACGATGATGTCGTGTGATGACTTCGTAATATGACGCCACGTGATCTTGAAGTTGTAGTGAGGCTGCCATGACGTCACAAATTTCTACGAACCTGTGACGCAATGACACTTTTAGCTGACGTCATCACATCGTGACGATGGTTTGCATCACTGGTGTGACTGCCGACGCCGATGTTCTCTGCTCGCGTTTTATGAGGCTTCTAAGGCTTTCGCATTAATAAACGAGTTTGGAACACCAGGAAGTCAGTGAGTATTAATTCACCACGCAGATCCTGGAAACAAGAGAGCGAGAGAAAGAAGGAAGGAAAGGCCGGGAGGTTAATCAGACGCACGTCCGGTTTGCTACCCTGCACTGGGGGAGAGGGATAAAGGGGGAAAAAGGAGTTAGAGAAAGAAAGTAAATGTACAGATAGAAAGAGATAGAAAGATGGAGATATAAAGGAGGGAAAGGCAGGGAGGTTATTAAGTATTGGATTATCTCGTTAGCTACCCTACGCTAGGGGGAGGCGGAAGTGGAAAGAAAGACGGAAATAAGAGCGAAGAGAAAAGCAGGCATGCAAAAAGTAAATAAAAAAAAAGAAAGCAAAGGAAAGCCGTTTCTACAGACACTGCAATAGTTAAACGAAGAATATGGACGCAGACCAATATTGGATACCTCGGCCGTAAGCTCAGATGAAAGAAAGAAAGAAAGAAAGAAAGAAAGAAAGAAAGAAAGAAAGAAAGAAAGAAAGAAAGAAAGAAAGAAAGAAAGAAAGAAAGAAAGAAAGAAAGAAAGAAAGAAAGAAAGAAAGAAAGAAAGAAAGAAAGAAAGAAAGAAAGAAAGAAAGAAAGAAAGAAAGAAAGAAAGAAAGCTTGCTATACACCCCGAGGGTAGCTCTTCTTGTTAGAGCCGGATCGAATCGACAGTTGTCGAGTTAACGTAGTTAACCACCAAAGGACGCCGCCGAAGGAGGCAATACACACAAGACGAGCTCTGCCTTAGCGTATCTCGTTTACTAACGTCTGCAGCCTTCCTCGCTGAAACTAAGTTCCTTGTTAACTAACTTCAGACAATTAAGGAAGCGCCGTTGCAGCACGAAGTGAACACCGTTATTTTCTCATTCCTCTTTTGAAGTCCGCTCATCGGGCTGCTCTCTTTATTCACCTATGCGTATTGCTTAATTAAGCAAATATAGTTTGGTGTCGTGACGTCACATGAACGGCCTGAGCTATCAATTCCTAAGCCCTAACGTGGTGACATCTTAGAGTCGAGAAATGCAGAGCAGTTTGTCCAGCGCGGATAGACGGCCTACCCTTTACTGCGGTATAAAAAGATGCGCGCGATTTTTTGCGCTTCTGCGCTATAAATATAGATAGCAGATGTGCCTCTAGTAGAAGGATCCGTAAGCGGGTTAATTAGTACATGTCTTGATGTATACTAAGTATGCCCAACCAAAAGAAACGAAGACAAAGGGAACACATGTAAGGGCTCAGCGCCATTCTAGGTCATCTAAGTGTCTTCCCTTCGCTGTTTTTCTTTGCGCTGTACAGACTTACCATATATCAAGATGCTTACAGTACATGGTTGTCATTCGAGCAATGGTAGCTTCTCAGATCTCAGACAGGTACACACGTGTTGGGATTGTTACTAGTTTATCATACGTGCCAGTAAGAACGATAGTTCTTGAAGGAAAAAAATGAAGAAACCATAGTTATCTAAGGGAGATTGGCCTTGTTGCCGAATCTATTCGAAAGTGTTCGAAATAGGCAATATTCGAACGCCATCTATGTTTACATCCATCGTGTCGTAAGGTTCATTGTCGGTAAAAAACTCACAGGGTTCCTTACGCATTTGCTTAAGACGACTTGAAGGCGCAGGCCATTTTCTTTTTTTTTTTTTTTTTTTCATCATTCGATGCATTTGATCCTTCCCCACCTTCGAAAGCTTTTCTACACCTAACGTGGTTTTACAGTGACACCGCGATCGGTTCACCTTTGAACCAATCTACTATGTCTTCTGAAGAAGTCATCATGTGACGTAACGATTACGTCATATGCAAACATCAGCACGTGATGAAGATTTCTTGCACCACTCGTGTTGACGGCCGACTCTGCGGGACGCCGACGATCAATTTTCGCGTTTGATGAAGGGTGTAACGCTTTCGCCTTAAAAAATATGCACTGCAAGGCATCACATCTAGGTTTAACTGTACGCTGGAGGCGCTGCGGGAGAAACGATGTACTTTGCAAAGCGGTCCCTTGCACAGAAAACTGGGGGGGGGGGGGAGGGCGGGGGGGGGGGGGGGGGGGAGATTGAAATATTAGAAACACCAAAAAGCTAAATCAAAGAATATTTATACGTGTCACGAAATCGGAGACCTCGTCCGTGTCGTTCAGTAACAATACGGCTCATCAGATGGCTTCCGTCGAAATAAAAGGCTAAGCGTAAGCGTGAAATAAAATGGCTCAGTAATAAAAGCCATAACAACGTATAAGGTCCTACAGCCCCAGTAGAAGCTCTTCCGGCTCTGGAAACCCAAGAGACTTTGACTGAACACAGACACGAATCGGAAGCCGTGCATATGCACACAGCGATGGAAGAGTCATTTTCAATGCGGGATCTTCCTCAATTTACTTAGCGAGACTGCCGGTTCATTGCGCCGTCATTCTATACAGAACGGCTTCCTACACACACATATACAACCCGAATGGGATTGGACATCTTATTTCTGTTTCAAAATCGTATTGTTTTCAGAAATGGCCTGCCGTATATAAGCGAAATTTTTTCCGGCTTCATTTGCTCGCCGGCTGCAGTGATCCAACGAGCCCGTTTTCCATTCTTAACGTTCTCTTTGCTTCGAGTCACGTCGGCGGCGGCGAAAATAAATTGGCGCTCGTTACGCGGGCAAGCCGCCGCCAGTTGCTCTGTGTAACGAGATTTCTGCCCTTAGGGTCACGCTCCCTTGGCTCATGTTGAAGCTTGATACGCCCCCCTGAAGAAGAAGAATGAGCAAGAAGAAGGGGGGAATGTATGTACATACGTCTAGTGTCTTTGTTATACTTCCTGTTCTGAGAAACAAAAAAAAAGAGAATGGAACAAAAGAGAAATACTAACCCGAATAGAAAGAAAATGAAATAGTCCTTAATCTTGTCTCAAACGTATTATGTTTTTATCGGTGCGAAGAAATGGAAAAACGAGTGATATAATTAGCTTTATAGTGAAAAGAAATGAACGGAGATGGCGTTTAATGCGGTCTCAATCAGGAAGTCCGTAGCCGTGCTTTAAAAATGGAGACGACTTTGATTTGGGGCGGTCGCGGAGCTTCGGCGACGTTCCGGCTTCGATTTCGTCCGCTGTGCCTGTGTCTTGCGGGAGTATTACATCCGGAATGGAGTTAGGAGGAAAGGCCGATGTGGTATACTAATAGAAAAAAAAATTACACCATCTCCCGCTAAAGGGAACCATGTGTAGATGTGAAGCAGCGGGCGCTAACGCTTACACTGGCGGCGGCGTTGACGCTGGCGCTCATCGCAGCGTTGCGCAGGAGAGAAAACTGGGGAGGCGCAAAGCAGGCAGTGATGGAGCAGTGTTTCCTACTGGAACATGCTAATCGCTGCTAATGGGCAATGAGAGACAGAAGACTCCGACTGGACACAGAGACCCGCACTCCGCTTTTAGTTAACGCGCACGCTGCGAATTTTTATTGTTCAACAACGCACAGGAGAAATCTCCCACCGGCACCACCTTGGAGGTCAAGATCCATTGCCATATATACGGGGTGGCCAGTGAACGGTTGTGCAGCGCGAGCAGTCGGTTTTTTCAACAAAGAAACTCGCCAGCAGACGCTGCCTGCGTCGGCGTCGCGAGAGGGGGGGAGCGTAGGAGAGTAGAGAGAGGGGGGTGGCACGCATGCGCAGTGGGAGTATGAAAGCCGTGGGCAGGGATGCGTAGAGGAGAGAGGGGGGAGCGTAGGAGAGGAGAGAGAGGGGGGACGCGCATGCGCAGTGGGAGTGTAGACGCCGCGGGCAGGGATGCCAAGAGGAGAGAGGGGGAGTGTAAGAGGGGAGAGAGGAGGGGAGGCGCATGCGCAGTGAGGGTGTGGTTGCCGCGGGGAGGGGGTGCCTAGAGGAGAGAGAGGGGGAGAGGAGGTTTTTTTATTTTTATTTTTTAAAGGGTTTGCGCATGCGCAGTAAGGGTGGGCACGCGGCACACCACCACCACCACCGGATTAAGCTTCGCCATAAGATGCTTCACATCTAAAAAACTGTTTTCTAATATTATTGTGAAGTGATGTTCGCAAAACTCCTCGGCTTTTG
>JALIZH010017466.1:17500-45113 GCA_030522465.1 Rhipicephalus appendiculatus
GAGACCATTACACTCTTTTCCTAGAGTCGTGGGAGGCGCGACTCTCCGAAAAAAGAGTTACCATGTACATGTGAGCAGAATAACCGGCTGAACTTAGCTGCTAACAAGATTGAAAAACTTCAATTACGACGAAAAAAAAAAGAGCTGCGTAAACTTTCTTTATCTCATTGTAAGTTATCCCCTGACCCGCATGCATATTTATTTCTTCTGTACACTGGGCATACACAACGTCATCACGCTAAAGCTTTAAACCGGTATTTTGCTAAAACTAATGCATCTTACTGTTCCTTTTTTTCCCGCGTACTGTATTAGAGTAGTTTCGGGATCGAATCCCGGCAGCGGTGGCCGCAGTTTCGATGGAGGCGGTAATGGTTGAGGCCCGTATACTGAGATTTAGGTGCACGTTAAAGAACCCGAGGTGATCAAAATTTCCGGAGCCCTCTACTATATACCGCGTCCCTCATATTATATCGTAGTTTTGGGACGTTAAACCCTAACAATTATTATGTACTTAGAGTGGAGCCATGTAATTGATCTTCAATTTTCTGTACTTCGAGCCTCAATGTGTACTGCTAATTGAATTGAATTTTCTTATAACCACAAGTACACATCATACATAAACAACTAGGATTGTAGGTTGGTTTTTTTTTTTTAATTGGAGATATATTTTAGATTTCCATTTTGCGTAATATTTTCCTGTGTTATCCCTTGTGTTTATGCTATTGTCCTGCCTGTTGTGCTTGTCCTGCTTTGAGCCGATTCTTGGGCTGCGGTATGCAATACACAAAATAAATACTTATTAGGCAAGTCCGGACTCGCAAAACGAGTAGCAGGTAACGTTTCTTTTTTTTTTTTCTTATAGTGCACTCTTACAAAAAAAGAAAAACAACCTGTGGTGTAAAAGAAGGAAATGAAAGGCGCGATTTAAACGCAGCTTGACTGGCCCCACTTCCCAAGTGTTAGATCAACTGAGTCCCGCTGCCTGGTGTTTCTGCAATCTATCCTTCACACTCTCTCTCTATTTCTATCCACTTCTAACATTCAAACTTCCCTCTCCTTTTCCCACCTTTAGGTAGCGTACCTGTTTAAACGCGATAGCGTTAAAAAAACCCTCGTCGCAGAAATTCCGGCGTCGACGTCGGCGCCATTGGTTGTGAGCGAAAAACCAACGTTGTTTGTGAGCGAGCAATTGAGGAAGATGCCAATGAATAATAAAAATGTTCGGTTCGAGTGAGAATCGAACCCAGGGCTTCTGCGTGGCACACAGGTGTTCTACCACAGAGTGACGCCATTGCTTGAAACTGCTTCGCAAAAAAACACCATGGGAACTTCATTTAGTGGGAGGAGTTCCCTTAACGCATCTAGTATTGCGCGGCTGAACCGTAAAATCGCACCAGGCATCAAAATAGATACATTGCGCAAGGGGTGTGGGTCTCAAAAGCCCGCCCATTAAAACGTGCTCAGACGTATTTAATCATCATCAGCAGCAAAGTCATCAAGAAAGTGTGCAGCTGCGCATGTGGAGGGGAACTTTACGACAGCGTAGTGGGTACCTCGCCGATTCGTGAAAGGAAAAATTAGTGCACTTCGCTACTGTACTTGCAGTAGGCCTTCTAGTATAGTTTGAAATGGCCAATGTTACGCCTACAGATGCTCGTTTCTTTGCAACATGGTGTAGGTGTCCACTGGGAAGCGAAGCTAGGCTAGCGATTGAAAAGGCGATGAGCACGAGGCCCAATTCCGCGTTCTGCTCTTGAAGGCGAAGCTCAAGCGTCCTCCAAATTTTTCTTCATCCTCCTTTCTTTCTCCTCACCTCTAACTTTCGTGCTTCCCTCTCCCTTTCCCCAGTGTAGGTTGGCATACTAGTTTTTCTGCACGGCTTAACATTTTGCCGGTAGCTTAGCCAGAAAATTTTTTGGGATGGGTTCAACCATATTTTATGTATATTCGCGCGTGCGTTTGTATGTGTGCGTGTATAATATACACACATGCAAAATAAAATTTTCAGGAAGGGGGGGGGGGGGGTTGCTTCAACCTCCCAACCTTTCCCTCCCTTCTCGCTTCGCCAGTGATTCCTGCCTTTCCTCTTTCTCTTGTACCTTCCTTCCAACGCTTCACCCTCACTGCACCGATCTGGCAGTCGAAGTTATCGCTCACGCGGAAAACACATATCGCCGAGAGAAATTAGGAAGACCGTGGATGCGTAAAGAAGGTGTGCCCAAGTTTTAGCCTGCAGTACGACGGCTGCTCCAGGTACTACTAAACAAGGCGAGCAGAAGGGGTTCGCAGAGACTCAGGAGAGCCAGAGGTGTAGCATACGGGTTCGAAAATAGATATACGTACGCACGCATGCACTCTCGGGAGTATAGCAGCGCTGTCTCCCGACGCGTTACGGGTGAACGGACGGTCGCGCCCGGGATCCAATTAGCGGGGGGGCGTCACGTTCCCCAGGTCGCCATGGGGCACGGTGTCTCTCTAACCGAGGGACTTCGTTATAGAAAACTTCGTTCATTACTGCTCTCTCTCTCTCTCAATATATATATATATATATATATATATATATATATATATATATATATATATATATATATATATATATATATATATATATATATATATATATATATATATATATATATATATATATATTTATATACCACGTTATGCCCATATAAGTTCGTTATTTCTGTCACGAGAGATGTGCGCTCTCGTGAAACCTGTCAAAGTGTACTTTAATGAAGTCAAGGAATCCGTACGTTCGTCGTGCAACGACCTCTGTCGGGTGTTACGGTGATGGACTCGGTGTGCTTCTACGGTTGCCTTGGAAACCCTGTTGAAACGGCTTCGCGTGCTGTCCTATAATTAGGCAGGTTCTCGTTACTGTTAGTACGGGAAGGCATGCGGAATTAACGCACAGTGCCTTGCGAGTTTGTGAACACTTCCCTTTTTTACTTGCAATCACTCGTCAACTGGCTATTAACTATATTTTTTGTTAGTTAACGCGACATTTCTCCACGAGGCTCTTTGCATCTTGCATGCCATTTGCGCGCGCTTCTTTTCTCTTCTTTTTTTTTCATCTTTTATTAAGCGCACGCAAACTGAACTAATTCTAGTTAACTTGCATGTTCTGCATCTATTCTCTCTCTCTCACCTTAATCACTGTTCGGTGCCGTTCTGTGGCACTTCCCTCCTTCAGCGAACACAACGTATTCGAATTTAACCATGGCAATGACTACCTTTCATTCCCCATACCCCTTTCCCGTGCCGATCTGTTGAGAGGTCCGCGTAATGAGAGACAGTTACGGATCCGCACTTTCCTCTTCATTTCTTCCTTTATAACGACTTAGAGAGAAGTTGCTGTCATTGTCACAGTGCCCCATACAAATTGCAGTTGTTCATTATTTACAAGTCTAGACTGTGTGGGGATGCACATATACGCCCGGTATTGCATGAACGAAAGCTTTCCGTGAAACTACAAATTTCGTGTTTTCTTTACAAGGTAGAACAACTTAAATATTCGATTTCTCGGTTGAGGAAGGAAGGAAGAGGATGTGGGAAGAGAGGGAGGAGGAGGGGATTCACTGCATTTATTTGCGAACCTTTCCTTCTGGAGCATGCCGATAAATATACGTATTTTCGAAGCAGACTCCGCCTTGATCGCGTCACAGCATCTTATCACTTTTGACATCAATTCTGATGTCCTTGTTATGTATCGAATTGACCAATTTCAGTACAAGTCCGCCGCGGTGGTATAGCGGTTAGGGTGCTCGGCTGCTGACCCGAAGGTCGCGGGTTCGATCCCGGCCGCGGCGGTCGCATTTCGATGGAGGCGAAATGGTAGAGGCCCATGTACTGTGCGATGTCAGTGCACGTTAAAGAACACCAGATGGTGGAAATTTCCGGAGCCCTCCACTACGGCGTCTCTCATAATCATATCATGGTTTTGGGACGTTAAACCCCAGATATTATTATTATTATTAATTTCAGTACAAGTTACTTTATCAGTATCGACATTATATGACTACAGCATCTTAGACGGAAGCTATTCCTTTTATTTTTGGTAGGAACTATCATAAACTATTCAACGTGTTAAGACCGGACAACGTGTGCCAACCACGCATCGTGCGCGTTGTAACCACAACAGATGGCACTCAATGGCGACTAAGTAGCATGAATGCTGCTGAGTGCTACTGCGAGAGCTACTGAGAGCAAGTGCCGTCTGAGTGGCAGCATATGTTTCTCTCATGGAAAGTAGGTGACCTGCGAAACTTGTCATCGAGAAGCAAAAATAACCGGTGCTCACACGGAAGCCACTTTTGTTATCAGAAGCCAGAAGGGTGGTGAGTAAAACCTAAGGAGGTTAGCAAAAAAAAAGAAAATGAAAGCCTTTACTTGAAAAAGAAGCCGGACACGTTTTGGGGATGTTAGTCCGTACCATCTGCAGAGGATCTGTAGTGACGTCGCGCTCAAGAAATGCAGTTGCTTTTTTGGCAATCCTGTTTCGTCCCCGGACAAGACCGCCATTTCACTTCCTGATATATTCTACGCTGACGCTGGCGCGAAAACGGATAGGCATGCGCGCGCTGAAAACGCGACGATAGCTTGCAATGAAAACAACAACAAGAAAAAAAAAATCCCCAGAAATTCTCCAAGTCAATAGCGACGTACCACGTCTCAAAGAACTAAATAGGAAAGTGAGATAGGCACTGTCACTGTGCTCTAAATAATGGCGGTGCATATTTGACACTAAGGTAACGAAATCAAAAAGCATGCAAAGACGGGCGTAAGCAGGGGGGTGGGAAGGGGGGTTGGTGGGGGGGTGTGAGTAAGTGATGGTAGCCACTCTGTTTTGCACCCGTGCCGGAGTATATATACACTACACACAGTACTGTTCTTCCTCACTTTGGGCGAGCGGCCGGAGTGTTTCATCGATCACGTTTTTAGGAGGCCCGACATCCGCCCACAATATTCTCTCTAGCCTTCCTCTATGCCCACCCACTCATCCCTCTATACACTCTTCCCCCCACTTCCAAGCAGGCTTCACACTGAGGCGTACGCGTACGCACGCGCGAGCTTCCTATATGGCCGGAACTCTTCGGTCCTGTCCGATGTGCTCCGGGATCGGCGCTAATATATTGGCCCTGCGCTCGGCGTAACCCGGCAGAGATGACTCCGATGCACTCTCGGGCGGAGAGGCGGACGTGCACGCTGCGAAGCCTCCTCGTTCCTGTAAACGTGTGCGCGGAAAAAAAGTTGCACGCTTCGTAGCACTCGACGCCAGACATTCGCGCGAAGAACAACCCTAAAGATATCGAAGGAAAAAAAAACGTGAAAAAATTTGGGGTGTCATTTTTTTTATCCTAGGATTTTCGGCATCTCCGCTGGTGTATGAGCAATATTTGTACGCGCACTTATTTCTTTATTTTTTTTTTATGTGATCGGGATTCACGCAAACTTTTACCACCATAAGTAATTCACAGGGGGGGGGGCGAAGGTTCGTCGCAGTGCCCCCCCCCCCCACCCTACTAATAAGTGTTCCGGGTAGACTTTTCACACCCCCCCCTTCTTAGGTGACTAGTGGGGGCGGCCGACCCCACCCTTAGGTGACTAGTGGGGGCGCCCCCCCCCCGCCGTGCGCACCACCGATAGGCGCAGGCGGCGCAGCAATGTTTGCTAAGGTTTGTGATAGTTTTAGACTGTTCTGGTAAGAACACGCACACGAAGTGAGTAGTCCAGTGTAATCTGGAGCTAACCAGTGTACCAGTGATTACAGTGGAATATTCATTCACTCAAGTATGAAAAATGACGCGTTCCTCCGACTGTTACATTTATCGACGACCGAAGATTGGCTAGACGCCATCTTTGCTTTTTGGCGGTTACTTCCCTTGCTGAGCACGAGTTCCCCGATAAACAGTTCAATCCTAATGATAATATCTGGGGTTTTACGGGCCAATACCACGATATGATTATAGGGCACGCCGCAAGGGAGGTCTCCGGAAATTACGACCATCTGGTGTTCTTTAACGTCACGTTATGACTGTGCGATGTCAGTGCGGCACTGACATCACACAGTGCTCGGGCCTCTACTCCTTCGGCTCCTCCGAAAATGCGACCGCCATGGTTGGGATCCAACCTGCCACCTTCGAGCCAGCAGCCGAGCACCGCAACCAACGATCCACCGCGGCGGAAAAACAGTTCAATCTTCACCGGTTGGAGATTTCTGTACCTCACTGTTACTACCACGCGACAATATTTAACGCGTACCTGCCGGCGTGATGGCTTAACACCAGGGCTATTGCGTTGTTAAACCTCTAGGTGACATTTCTATTGGTGGGAAGTGGGAAATGCGGATGAAGAGCCCTAGTGGTCAAAATTGATCCTGAGTTCCACACTATACGGCTTGCCTTATAACCATACCATGCTTACGTCATACAAAATATAAACTTTTAATTAACCCTCTATTGCATGAATTATGAGAAAATCCATAGAAAAATTATTTGATCATTTTTTATCATTAACTACATGAAGAATAACATGTACAAAAATTTTCAGATTTATTGTGACTGTATTAATGAAAATAGAGGTTTGTGCCAAATATGGCACACTATGCACGTAGGCGAGCAAACTTGCTGCCATGGCTGAAAAACTAAATCTCACTGATTGCGGTCTTTTTAGCTTGATTTGTGGAATAAAGCAAAGCAATTGCTTCCTGTGTTCAGGCATAATTGAACATTTTGGTTAGTGCATCTGACTGCCGATATCTACGTGCAAGATGGCCGCTTACACGTTTGGCTCTTCGCATGGTGCCGCCTTGCTGTACTTTCCTGCCCGAATTTCAAACCGCTGACTTGTGGCTGTGAGCGTCAGTTGCCGACAGATCGTAAAAGCTAAATATCGCCGTCCCCGCAGGGGCGTCTGCGCGAGCAGGCGTTTGGTGTGTGGCGACACCACGGACCCGAGCCAACGGGGGGGTCTCGACCTCCTCCCACGCCTCGCCGTGCGTGGCTCTGCCGTGTCCGGGGAAAAGGGGATCCTGGGGGTTGAGCTGACGCCGGGTGTTTGGACCTTTAAGGCCCCCCGGCGGAGGCAACACACCCCTTTGGCCCCTGCTTCACGTAGACGGCACCCCTGGGCTGACCCACCCAGGGGGAAATCGGCAGTCGCCTTTTCCTGTCTCCTTCTCTCCCCTTATCTTCGTCTTTCTCTCTCTTTTAATCTTTCCTGTCATCTCCTCTCTTCAATTGACTTCCAATTTTCCAGGCGGCGAGGGTTAACCTTGTGTGTCATATCCAGTCTTGGGTATGAATATTGGGTTATAGCAGCGGTGTATAGCTGGCGTCTGCAGGTTCTTGAAACATGTAGCGCCCCCATGTTGGGCTCGGTGGTGGGTGGCTACCACCGTTGCCGAATTTCCAAATCATCCTATGGCAGACGCTTTCCCCCCATCTTCCAGATCGGCCTCTAAAAAGAGGTCGCACCGATGTACCTTTTCACTTTAATCTCCGTACCGACTTAGACAACTTCCCCCGTTTCCACGTCTTGCACAGTGAAGGAACTTCAAGCCTGCGTAAACTGTCCCCATTTTTGGTGGCGAAATCTCTCGGAGAAGCTATTGGTAAAGAATATAAAGCATCAAAAATGAGCAGCGGAGATCTCCTAATCGAACTGAAAAAGAAAGAACAAATCGAAAAGCTATATGATCTAGTCAGCATCGGTAACACTGATGTCACAATCACTGCCCATCGTTCGCTGAACACCTGTAGGGGCGTCATCTCAGAAGAAGACTTCATGAACTTGAGTGACGAGGAGCTCCTTGAGGGTTTCCAAGACCAAAATGTCATTAAGGTTCAAAGAATAACAATCAGACGAAACAACGAACAACTCCCAACTAAACACATCATCCTAACTTTCGGAACAAGCACTCTCCCCAGCTCTCTAGACGCAGGATATCTCAAAATCAACGTGAGACCATACATACCGAACCCGAGGCGCTGCTTCAAATGCCAAAGGTTCGGCCATGCATCACAATCATGTAGAGGCAAAGAGGCATGCGCAAAATGCAGCGCCAATGGCCACTCGGCTGACACGTGTCAGGAATCCCCCCTGCTGCGTGAACTGCAAAGGTGACCATCCAGCCTACTCTAGAACATGTCCTAAGTGGAAGACAGAAAAAGAAATCATTTCTCTAAAAGTAAAAGAAAACATCACATTTCATGAAGCAAGGAAACGACTCTCATACCTTGATCACACCAGTTTTGCCGAGGTGGCGCGACGGGGGGCAGCGTCACAAATGTCTCGGCAGTCTACCGCGGTCACCAGCAGTGGCCCGGTAGTCACTATGCCCACCCCCTCAGGTGGCAGCTGCTGCTGCTCTGCCATCAACTTCGAAGACAGGTCCTCAGACTTTGGTTCCACAGGTCCCAAAGCTGATCCAAACTCCAAGGCAGGGAGACGAAAGTCTCGGTGCCCGGTCCTCGATCTTCCAGCGCCTCAGAGAAGGCTATGGAGATCGATGGGCGAACACCAGCGTCGTCGACGCCCAAAGATCAGCGCTCTTTGGAGCGCAACAAGAAGGGAAAACATCCCATAACTGCTCCGCCTAAGGGATCGGTAACCTGAAAGGTTACCTCCCCTTGTACACGTACATAGATATCCTTAACACGTGCATCTGAACACAGAACCCATACATTTTCTTCAGTATGTCCACACAAATACTACAGTGGAATGCCAGGGGCCTATTTCATAACCTAGATGACATCAAAGACTTACTAAATGACTATCAGCCAAGAGTGTTCTGTGTTCAAGAAACACATTTAAAGTCAACACACAAGAATTTTTTAAATCAATACGTGGTTTTTCGCAAAGATCGAAATAGTGGTAGTTCTTCATCAGGAGGTGTGGCAATCATTGCGCAGAAGTCCATTGCATGTCAGCACATTGCGCTACTAAGCTCTCTGGAGGTTGTGGCTGTTCGGGCCATTCTATTCAATCATTTGGTCAGTATTTGCTCCATCTACATTCCCCCTGACGAACCGTTCGACAAAATAGAGTTTGAAAAGCTCATTGATCAGCTTCCAGAACCTTATGTTATAATAGGAGATTTTAATGCTCACAGTGCGTTATGGGGTGATACTAGATGTGATGCGAGAGGTCGCGCCATAGAAAATTTTCTTCTCTCGTCCGGAGCCTGTCTGTTCAACAAGACAGAGCCAACATACTACAGTACCACACACAATACATATTCATGCATAGATTTAGCCATTGGGTCAGCGTCACTTCTACCTTGCCTAGAGTGGAAAGTTATTAATAATCCATATGGGAGTGACCATTTTCCGACTCTTTTAGAAACAAGACAATGGGAGGACAGCCCAGCTTACCCCAAAAAATGGAACTTTCGTGGTGCAAACTGGGCTCAGTTTAGAGAGCGATGTACACTACGCCTCGAAGAGGTGGACCACCTAGATGTAGAAGAGATGGCTAGCTATATCTCCGAATATATCCTCACTTGTGCTAAAAAATGCATTCCTCAATCCAGCGCTAATAGGGTCAATGCAAAGCCGTGGTGGAATAATGATTGTGAAATTGCTAAAAAACGCCAAAACAAAGCATGGAGCATTTTTTCTCGCTACCCAACAGTAGAAAACCTAATAAACTTCAAAAGCTGCAAAGCAAATGGCAGGCGTATCCGCCGTATAGCCAAACGAGAAAGTTGGGCACGCTACGTATCCTCAATAAACACATACACAGATGCTAGCAAGGTGTATAATAGGGTTCATAAACTTAAAGGACAACGCCCAAACCCCTTCCCTATGGTGAATGATTGCGGTGATACTATAGAAAAACAAGCAAACACCCTTGGCGAACACTTTGAGAAAATATCAAGCTCCGAAAATTATACCGCTAAGTTCTTACGCCACAAATACATAGCTGAAAGTGTACCTCTGCGTCCGAACAAGCCGGTATCAGATGGATACAATCAACCACTATCACTCCATGAACTGAAGCTTGCACTTGGTTCCTGTGGAAGTTCAGCCCCTGGTTCTGACACAATTACTTATCAAATGATCGAAAATCTCTCCGACGAAACCCTAAACTGTCTCTTAGGTCTTTACAACAAGATGTTCGATACTGGCAATATACCCTCTGCTTGGAAAGAGGCAATAGTCCTACCAATCCTCAAACAGGGCAAAGATCCTTCCTCGGTGAATAGTTACAGGCCTATTGCACTCACAAGCTGCCTACTCAAAGTGTTCGAAAAAATGATTAACCGCCGTTTAGTCTATTATTTAGAATATAACGGTATATTGGACCCTTGCCAATCTGGCTTCCGAAGAGCTAGGTCCACAACTGATAATCTTGTCCTTCTCGAATCATATATACGCGACGCATTTGTACATAAGCAACACTGTCTTTCTGTTTTCTTTGATCTTGAGAAGGCGTATGATACTGCCTGGCGATACGGAATCCTGCAAGACTTATCGTCCTTTGGAATAGGTGGTAGGTTGCTTCACATCTTACGAGACTACCTATCTGAAAGAAAGTTCCGTGTAAGAATAGGCAGTGTATGATCGCGCACGTTTCTCCAAGAAAATGGAGTACCGCAAGCAGGGGTATTAAGCTGCACACTCTTTATAGTTAAAATGAACTCTCTTCGCTCTGTTATTCCACCTGCGATATCATATTCAGTCTATGTGGATGACATCCAAATCAGTTTTAAATCGTGTAACCTGACTATATGCGAACGCCAGATACAGCTAGGTGTTAACCGCCTTGCGAAATGGGCTGACGAAAATGGTTTTAAGTTTAACCCTGACAAGACTACTTGTGTACTGTTTTCCAGACAAAGAGGTATACACCCTGACCCTTGCATACTAATGAATGGACAAAGCTTAATCACTGCAAAAGAACAGAAATTCCTTGGTGTAATTTTTGATTCTAAGCTCACTTTCATCCAGCACATAAAACAGTTGAAGCTAAAATGCCTTCAGACCATGAACATTTTAAAAATTTTATCTCATCAATCGTGGGGCACAGACAGGTATTGTCTCATATCCCTGTTTAGAAGTCTGGTTCTGTCGCGTATCGATTATGGTTGCATAGTATACCAGTCAGCTTCAAAGACGGCACTCAAAGTATTGGACCCTGTATACCATTTAGGTATACGCCTGGCACTGGAGCATTCCGTACTAGCCCTGTACAAAGTCTTTATGCAGAGTCGGATCAGTGGCCGCTGGACTATCAGCGCACATATCTTGGAGTCACCTATGCAATAAGAATCATGTCTCTGAAGCAGCACCCATGCAAAGCACTTTTGAATGATGTCTCCGCAACTCAGCTATACATAAACCGTCCTTCTATCGCACCACCGTTTCCGTTGGCAATAAAACCTGTCGTTGAAAAACTTGGAATTCATTTCGCGGATTTACAGGAAAGTGACCACGCTGAAATCGTTCCTCCCTGGCAGCAGTGTCCGGTCACTTGTGACTGGTCCTTTAAAGACCTCAAAACGAAAACCTGCCCTAATGCGCTAATTGAACAACATTTCTTGGCCCTTGAGCACAAATATCGTTCAGCCGCCTTCTTCTCTGATGGCTCAAAGTCCCAAACATCCGTATCCTGTGCAGCCTACGGCCAAAACTTCTCTGATACCAAAACCTTGCACATACATACCAGCATTTTCACGGCTGAAGCGTATGGTATCCTGCTTATTATTCAGCACATTGTACAACACAAGATACAAAGGTCTGTAGTGTACACAGACTCTCTGAGCGTTGTTACTGCCCTGTCTTTTGGCAAGTACAACAAAAATCCTGTCTTTAACAAACTTCTCAAAGAAATCCATGCAGCTTACAACCGAAATCTCTCTGTTGTTTTATGCTGGGTGCCAGGTCATTCTGGGATCGCGGGCAATGAAATAGTGGACAAGAGTGCCCGAGAAGCTGCTAGTCGGCACACTATAGACATAAGCTCTGTTCCTGGTGTGGACTTAAAACCTATTGTACGTAGA
Organism: Rhipicephalus appendiculatus; assembly: GCA_030522465.1. Classification (NCBI taxonomy): domain Eukaryota; kingdom Metazoa; phylum Arthropoda; class Arachnida; order Ixodida; family Ixodidae; genus Rhipicephalus; species Rhipicephalus appendiculatus. The sequence goes on from JALIZH010017466.1 coordinate 29,508, forward strand.
GGGCTACGCAGCCACTGGCAGGCTGAATGGGACAAACAAGTCGACAACAAGCTTCATTTATTAAAACCGCAACTAAGAAAAGTTATGCCACAAAAACTGAATAGATTCACAGAAGTCACCATAGCACGGCTTAGAATAGGCCACACTTATGCCACACATAAACACCTTCTCACAGGCACTGATCCACCGACATGTATACACTGTGGAGAGAATCTAACCGTTTTGCATGTCCTCATTGAATGCCCCGGACTTCACCAAGAGCGGCTGACTCATTTTAGGGAGCTCTACCGATATCGTATTCCGCTTCATCCCGCGCTATTTTTAACACCAGATTCAATGTTTAGCTTTAAAAGAGTTTTTAATTATCTCGCTAAAGTTAAATTTTTAGCAATGGTATCATTCCATCCTAGTCATCAGGCTAGACCTCACGTGTGAGGTACCGCCTGTTGCTCAAAATGTACGTCTGAGCTTTCACAGTTCTTGCTGAAGCAAGGACTAGGCAGTGAGGGTCTCGGACCTTGCCTACTCATTACCATGAGACTGTCAAAGAATTGAAGGCCTTGTAACAGAGTAACACTCATCTTACACGCACTGTACTTTTTATACATTTCATAGATATGCCCTGCAAAGCATTTATTTTAAATTATTTCCAGACAAATACCTTGAAAAGACATAATACTTGTACTGGCGCTCTTTGGCCTCAGATGCCCTTGCGCCAATAAAACTTAATGTAATAATAATAATAAATATCGCCGTGCACTGGTTAGACTTCAGATAATTTTTTCGTGCACCCACGCCAATAATGTAACAAAAAATTGCCAGGTACTGCTGCTGACACTCAATATTTTCGTGAAGCATCTAAAAACCTACCGCCACAACTGAAATCTGGCAAAAACAAGCTGTGCTGCATGATCTCAGATGATTTCTTTTCGTTTGTATTTGCACTGTGCAACAAAACATAGATGGCATCATATTGCACATTTCATCACTCACATGCATACTGTGCCAAATATGGCACATACCGATTTCCGACTATATACGTAGTGGAAAACGGAATTGAGAAGAGCCTTAATGAGCATGAATTGTCAAAGCCACGAAATATGCCAAAATAATTTTTTCTTGCTTCTGCAACGAGAAAATGGTTGCAAGAAAAATATAGCAGTCACTGTCGTTCATGATCCGAGCTTGCACGTGCACCGTGCAATCTATTTCATGTCTAGATTTCATACTGCTCTAGGGATGGCAGCGCTTTTTTTATATTTAGTGCACGTAACTATAAGGATTACTCTAACTGTGTCACATTCTCCACTGGTCCTCTTGCGCCCGCTATAAAAAATGTTAATCGGTATGTGCCAAATATGGGACGCCATGCAATAGAGGGTTAATTTGCAGTGAACACACGCAACCTCTTGAATGGATGGATGGATGGATGGATGGATGGATGGATGGACGGACGGACGGACGGACGGGCGGGCAAGCGGGCGGGCGGGCGGGCGGGCGGGCGGGCGGGCGGGCGGGCGGACGGACGGAATGAATGAATGAATGAATGAAGGATCATTGCCCGCTCCTTTAATTTGCTGATCAATCTTACAATTCATTTGGTTATTTAGAATTTGTTGATCTTTAAATGACTGCGGCGTTCGGCTGCACCTTCTCATCTTCTGTGACGCATTAAATCTATTTAAAACTCCAGAAGAGCGCGTTCTTTTGGAAAGAAAATTCAGCACCGTGAGTTCCAGTTATCAGAAAATGCACATATCTTCGAAACAGGTGGAGATGACGTCCCTCTCACGACAAGATCGAGTGATCAATTAATCCCTGTATTTATTGACAGGCTGATTGATTGATCGACTCTGCATTGTGTTGTGCTCACAACCTATTTCGCCACGCTTTATACGCTCGCGAGAGGGCAGGCTAGCGACGCCGCGTGCCAGAAGCGCACTCGACTAAATAATATCGATACCGAAAAGCTAGTAGTCCAAGTAAATAAATGCATACATACGTAGAAAATAAACAGAACAAAACGGGAACCTTTAGATTCGTGTGTTTTCTCTCCCATACAAAAGCAGCACCCCGTGACAGAGGTCCCACGTGGCCGAAGAAAAGATCGGCAGCTAGAGGGGGGTGGGTTACATCATGGCCTCCATTGTCCGCTGATAACAGACCCCGTGTGAACCCCACCATACCCTCTCAACTCTCTGCACTCTCCCTCTCTCTTCCCTTTGTTGTACATCAACTTTCCATCTCTGTCGTTCTTCCTTCTCACACCGACGAGCTGCCACACTACCCTCCGAAAATCCAGAATACCCAGAAGAGCAAGATGAAACAAATACAGAGCATGGGATGCGAGCTGAAAGTAAAGTGGAGGGTGGAATCATGACAGGGGGCTGAGCGAGAGTGAAAGATTATTGCGGGACAGGCGATGAGTCACGGATGCCCTTCGGCATTGCCACGACGTTGCTTCGACGTGCGTGAGACCCCGTCCCGTCCGGGAGAGACTGGCTAACGGGAATTAAAAGCAGAGCACACACCCGGCCGCGCTGTTCTGTGGCTCCGCTTCTTGTCATGTGACGCGCCCGCGGTGTATATTCGTCCCCGAACCCTCCAACCTGACGTCGCTTTTCTTTAGACAACTCGAGCCTGCTTTGTAGGTTGTTAGCCTTTAGGGTATCATGGTTTCTGAAGCAATAAGTGTTTTATTTTTCATGGTTTTAAGCTTCGGATAGATTGCCACCCGATTGCGTGCTATCCAGAGCTCTGCCATCACTTGTGGCTGGCCGAAGTTTGTACGTGAATCTTGTTTTGATTCCACCGGTACTTTCCTCGTAATATAATTAATCGTGTTGACCTATATTTCCCTCGTAACATAATTAATTCAGTTGACATATAAGTAAGCTTCACGTGAATTATAATATGATAGTTGCCCTCGAGTAGCCACCTGATTAGGCTTACTGCATTGAGAATAATGTAACGAAATAAAGCGATACACAAATGCGAACAAAAAGAGATGCAAGTTCAGTCGCTGTTGTCTTCTAATAGAAGCACCGCGCCCATCCTCCTTCAAGGAGTGATTGACACTTTATTTGGAGACTGAGCTATTGCTGCCCGGAAGGAAGCCGCCACCTCCTTCCAGGTAGCTGTGGACTTTCGATGATAGCCAGAAATTTCCTTTCTAAAAAAAAGGGAGGGGGGGGGGGACAAAAATGGGGGAGGGGGGCGATGTTGAACTACCCTTATGATGATTGTGCGTGCATTTGTATATACACACATATGCGAAACTGAAAAATTAAGGGGGAGTGGGGATTACTTTTCCTGTTTTAATATTTACTTAGAAGACCTTGGACGCCGTGTTTGAAATTTTAGTGGCCGAGTAACTCCTGTAACACGCTCTTTTGATTTCTTTTGCCAATGTATCTGCTGTGCTCTCAGTTGCGGGTGGCAGTGTCAAAAATAACAATAACAATACATGCATAAATAGGTGAGCTTGGGTGTGTTTTACCTCAGCACAGGAGAGCTCTACAGAAAGGCAATCACTCCAAAATCCAGTGTCGGGCTTTCTTTCTCTCCTCCAGGTTCGGTGACGCGCCAACCTCTACCATTAAACACACTGGTACATAAGCTGCAGAAGGGTGTCTTGCAGGACCAGTTGATACATGATACTGAGGGGAAACAGTGCTTGTGTTCTGTGGTCATTCTTCCTTCGCCCCGCGCTAGCACATAAGCATATGCATGAGCATACCTTCTAGTGCCTTTTCCTCCTCCTCCACCCACTAGTGCAAAGCTAGAAAATTAAGAGATATTTTGTTTCTCTTCATAACAAATAACATACTCACAGGATCCCTTGCACATTCACCTGAGACGACTGGAAGGCTAAAGCCATCTTTTCCTCCTGAGTCGATTTATTGATCCTTCGCCTTCCGAAAGGCTTCTCCACTAACTTCGTTTTGCACAGCCTCCAAGATATGAGGCATTGCAAAACTTCGTGCACCACAGCTTGTTTTACACTGCCTCCGTGATCGGACCACGTTTGTCCAAGCGACGTTGTCGTGTGACGAGGACGTCATACGGTGATATCATCACGTGATGATAACTTTTTGCATCACTCGCGTTGACGCCGTCGTCGCCGACAATCAGTTATGGTGTTCGATAACGCAGCTAAGGCTTTAGCCTTAATGAGAAATCCATTAAACGTGCAACAGCCTGTCGACATGCGGGTTCCGGTTGTCCTACTTATAGCATTGCATATTTGGTTGTTTTTACCCTGTGCACTGGTCCTGCTTCCTACATGTTGCGGTCATATTGCGTTGAAAGGTGATTGTTAGCGCCGGGCCTCACCTCGCTTCGTCGTTTAATTCCGCTGAGGACGTTGCAAACAGCCCAGTTCAGCACATTTCAGGAGTAACGTACCGGTCAACGTTCTCTTCTCCCCCCCCCTTCCCCCTTTTATCATTATTATTATTTTCATTCTCTAACATGTGCGCTCCATGGAGCATATCTCGGAAGTAGAGCGTGAAACAGTGCGGAACTTACTGGTCACGTCGCGCAAAATAGTCTCCTACCGCACGTGGGTTCGCGCGTGGGCTGAGGCGTTCCGTACTACGTATTTCACGACAGGTATAACCATCGACATCATCATTTTCAGCCTGTTTTAATCAAATCAAATCAAATCAAAATGAGTTTATTAGGACGTGTATACAAAAGATGGGTACATAATATTTGGACCAATAGCCTACGTGGCTAGTAGCTGGTGAAATACAGAAAATACATAAAAGTTAGCAACGCACATGATTGGTCATGAAAATGATTGGTTTTATACATATGGAAGTTTCAGCGATGTACAATCTACGTATGGAAAGGTGATTACGATTCACCAGACAAGAAAAAAAGCGTTTACAAGAAAGGTTGAAGTTACGCATAGTTTTTATTTCTAGAGGCACAGTGTTCCCGATTACAGCTCCAAAGAATTCTAACAATCATTGGCCATAAACATTGTCACAGGGTGGAAGATTTAAGTTTAACTGACTTGTTTGCCTGGTGTTTGCACGCGGGAAGTTGAATATAGTGTTGGGTAGTGGAAAGTTTGTGTACAGTATTTTGTGAACTAAGTTTGAACTGTTTGCGAACTGTTTTAGTGCACTGCAAGACGTAAGGCATCTCCGAAGGATCGGCAGTTCACCCTATCCTGCGCGAGCTGATTACATTTTATCCCCTGGAAACTTCCTTGTTACGTCACTCCATCTAACTCTCTGGACTCCTTGACTGCGTTTCCCGATCCTTGGTAACCAATCCGTTGCTCTAACTGACAACCCCTTGTCCTTACTACGCATTACGTGGCCGGCTAAGGTCCTTTTCTATCGCTTGATGTTAACTAGAATATCCGCTGCCACAGTCTGTTCCCCTGAACCCGTTCTGCCATCTTGCTATCTCTCAGTGTCACGTCTACCATGACAAGCATAACTGTTTTTCAAAATAATGACTCTAATACGTGTAGAACGACGAAATAAGTGGCGCTATCAATTGGGCAAAGGAGGCGATGCGAATGGTATCAAGCTAGTGAGCGTACGTAAGAGCTTTTATAACCCATCGGCGATACATTTGTCGCAACCGGTGCGGAATCTTGACATTGTCTTATGATCAACGATTGCGGGTTGAGGATGCGGTTGTTATGTTTTGCTTTATGAAGTACAGGACCCAAACGCTTAAGTTGTGCTTGTCAGACACTTGTTGCGCATTCGTAATAAAGACACAGACACTTGGCAAGCGTTGTCCGACTGCCTTTACACATTGTTTAACACGTTGCTTTTTCATACGAGCAAACTGAAAAATACTTGGGCACTTTCGCTCCCGATTTACCTGCTTTCTTACTGTTTCCTCCTTTCTTCCATGCTTAGTTTGCAAGTATCGTTTCTTTATTGTCGTTGCTGTTGCACGCTTTCAAATCGTGAAAGCTGAAAGTAATTTTGCGAATCGCTGGCCCATTGTCAATATCTTCCATAGGTAATTCCGACTTTGTATGATGGATGGAGCGCAGCAATCAATCGTACTACCGCAAGTTGATGCGCCTGAATTCCGCTACGCCCATTATTAACAGCGTAGTTTAAACGCCGACACAAAAGGCATTGTATTCGCCCTTGTTGCGCAGCTGTTTCCTGCTCATGCATACCAAATGCAAAAATGTCGCAAGCGCAAAAATTACGGCGCATCACGATATGACAACATACTGATGATGACGTGTGCTAAACATAATTTCAGCATAAGTTATTGTGTAAGAAACGATGCTCTGAAGACAATGCTACGCATTTTAAGTGCGGAACACGTCAGGGGCCCGACTTGTAGTCCATCCATACATCTGATGTGACGTGATCACGTTCACAGTAAGGCGCTTGAAACAGGCCGTAACAAGGCTCAATATGCTCAAAACCGAGTCAAACTGAACGAATAAGGTCTTAAATGATATAATTAACATGAATAACCAGGAAGTAATCGCAATAATTAACTGAAAATCGATAAAAATGCTTCGGAAACATACGCCTGACTCCCGTTCGGCACAAGAGATGGCGCCACCGCCTCGCCAAAAGCGCGATAGCTCCTCCCACACGCACTTCGCCGGTGCTTGGTCGCTACATGAAACAAGATGACGGAGCTCGCTGCAGACGACAAGTATCTCAACTGCCGTAACGAGCGGGAAGTCGATAAAGCGCATCAAAAACTAGTGCCCATGTTGCACGCCGAGTTTGCGAACCTCTCTAACAAGATTCTACTGGTGCCGGATAAACTCTACATGCTTACCCTGAAGCTCTGGTGTCATCGTTGGCGTGGTAAACGGAGTACTGGGAACTCTACGAAAGGGAACGGCTGGGTACCCGTGCTATGCCCTTCCTCAGGTTTCACAGTGATGGAGCTGCATTTTTTCTGTTCTTTTCTTTCTTCTATGGGAGGGAGGGGAGTGGGGGCGGAGTCTTCGGAATTTGGAGGTTGTCACACAAAATATTATTTTACGGTGCTCCTATTCTTCATATTCCGTGCTCCCCCAAGTGTGCGCTTGATTCTGTTCATTTCTCTCTTTCCTCCTGTCTCTCTTTTTGCCCCCTTTATCCCTCTCCTTCAGCGTAAGGTAGCACACGGGACGTACGTCTGGTTAACGTCCCCTCCTTTCCTTGCTTTTCGCTCTCTCTCTCATTCCGTTTTAACACGACAATGTTTTATGCCGGGGTCCACCACGGCTCCTCTGACGCATTTCCGTCACGGATATGACGTTGTAAAGTATAAACTAACACATTGAGATCAAAGAAAAAAACTATTTGCACACCATAGCGACACCATGAAAAAAAATGTACTTTCTTGAAAAGCAAAATCACCATAGCCAACTGTGTAGCACGCACTAATTCGCTCAGCATGCTTTTTCCTCTTCCTTGTATGATGCACGCAGCGGAGGATACGAACAACTTTCACTTATTACTGCGTAAAAGCCGCTCCAGTACACCTAATCTCTGACGTCCCCGCGCACGTATGTACCTCCGTTTCCCAACTTTTTTTCTTTTTTTTTACATTGCCATTTTACATTGCATTGCGACTCGGAGTTGCCGGCCCGAAACCACCAGGGAGACACGGGTAGCGGGAGCGAGTGCCGTTGCGAAGTCGGGAAGAGTCAAACCAGGCGTGCGTATACGGATAAACAAACAACAAAACAAAAAGTCAAGAAAAGACGACGAAGATGGCGTCTAAGATAGATGGAGTAACAACATATAAATCTTCCGCGGCGTGCATACACAATCCACAGACACGGCAGGAAGGATTCCGCGGAGCCTAAAAAACTACGAAAGTGCAACTCCCGCGGATATCTTTGGCGCACTCTTGTTTCTTTTTACTCCTTTTTTTACTCCCGGGAGCTGGTGTTTTTCGTGCAGACCCGCTTTCATTATTATTAGTATCTAGATTTATGTATTGATCTTTCTTCCTGCCTTTCTTCCGTCGTTTCACTTTCACGTTCTTTTTTTCTATTTTTCGCCTGCTACAGCTTTGTATTTACGTATTTCGTCCGCTCCCACCGTGGGCCGCCGCGCTTGCGAAGTAAAAGAGAATCTCCCTCCCAATTTCCCTCTCACCCTCTCTTCTCTCTCCCTCAATATCGCTCGGGGCTGCCTCGTACGTGGCGATTCCCAAGGGGTGCGAGAGCGCGCGGCGTCGCTTCCTTTTCATTTACACTTGTTATATTTCTTTGTATTTTTTTTACATTTTTACGCATTTCCTGGTTAGCGTCAGGCACATAGTGGCGAGGGAGAAAACATGTGTGAGGGAGAGGCGTCGGGAGGAGCGCAAAGTTGCGCAACTAACTTTCTCCGTTTCTAACCTTCTTCATCGCCCATTCTCTCTCTCTCTCTCTCTCTCTCTATATATATATATATATATATATATATATATATATATATATATATATGTATATATATATATATATATATATATATATATCTCTTACTCTATGCCTCTCTTATACTCTCCGTCCCTCTCTTATCAGTCTCTGTCTCTCCTTTGCACTCTTTAGACTCTTATCATTATCTGTCTGTCTCTCTCTCTCCTGTACTCTCTCACTCATTTTCTGTGTATTTCTATATCCCTATATCCCTCTGGTTCTGATTATTACTGTCTGTGTGTATACACGGAGAGCAAAGCACGTTCAATCTCATCCGTAAAGAGCTTGCTCCGAGTTCCACCGTTACGCAAACGCTCGCACACTGAAAAAAAAAAAAAAAAATAGAGAGGGGGGAGGGGGGGGGGGGTGAAGAACGGCGAATGAGAGACTAAAGAATTATGAATGCGAGAAGAGCGGCGTGCGCGTGTTTATTTCTACTTCTCTCCTCTTTATTTTATATGACGGTTATGGTTTGCCGTTATTATCTGCACCCCGCACTTTGCACGCTGGCCCGTGCATGCGCTTTATGGAATGAGACCGCGGCCCTATCCATGTTCCGGCGGCTGCAAGCGCGGCTTTTCCGCCATTTCATTCCCTGGTGTGCCTTTGCGGTGCTGTTTACCCGAAATAGCCTCTCGCGTACAGCACCGAACGCATTTGTTCGTTTATGTTTCATTGCTTCTTGTTGTTTTCTTCGGACGCGCTCGTAGTCATAGCTGACTCTGCTCGTTCCTATACGGTTTGTTTGTTTGTTTGTTTGTTTGTTTGTTTGTTTGTTTGTTTGTTTGTTTCAAATCAGAGTTTGCAATGAGTAATGTGCTCGAGGCGTACCACTCGTGCCGAGATTCTCGAGCGCGAGCCGCGATGGCAGACCATGCAGAAACAGCACGCTGTTGCAACGACGAGCGAATGAATCTCAGTACTTCCATTCTTCTTTTATTTTTTTTTTATTTTTTTCGGTGCGAGGAGCCTCGGGCATTCGGAATACGGCAGATTGAGGGTCACTGACCAAGTCAAAGGTCAACGACGCCCCCCCTTTTTTTTTTTTTGAATACGCGAGGTTCTCTGTACGTAATGCGAGCAAGTCAAGGCTGTTTGTTGTTAATTCGAGTTCTACGTGTTGATTTTAATGAGCGTAAGTTGGCTGATGTCATTGTGCTGTTGGTTATGTTTATAATGTAAAGCTGCCCTTTAATCTGTAATCATACGCAGTATTCGCTTATTTTGCAAAAGCTGTTGAGCTCATGCGCAAACTGTTCATGAATAGCGCGCATGCGCAGATAGTCACGAATTTACGTCACCGGCACGCAGAGCAACGCGATCGTACCCGTACTTAGATACGTGAATGTTGAGATATGTGATATAAGAATGTTAGATGCGTGAATTTTGAGGAACTCTGTGGTGAAAAAATTTGTTCCCGTTTCCCACAAATAATTTGTAGGGTATTATGTACCAAAACCACGATCTGATTATGAGAGACGCCGTAGTGGAGGACTCCGGAAATTTTGACCATCTGCTGTTCTTTAGCTTGCGACACGGCCGGGCCTCCACCATTTCGCCTCCATCGAAATGCGACCGGCGCGGCCGGTATCAAACCGCCGACCTTGGGGTTAGTAGCCGAGCACCCTAGCCACTGACCCACCGAGGCGGACTTTCCCACAAAAACTCCTTTTGCAATATCTTGGTGCTACATATTCACATAAGTGCTTTAGGGTACCGTTGGCGAAGAGATGATGTACAATACTTTGAGGTAATCATATTAAACACTGAAACTAGCTAATTAAACAACTTACGTAGCGTGCAGAAAATCAAGTCTATATTGAGTTGTTACGATGACCGGTACAGCATTGCTTGGTGTGGCACACAGAACACAAGTTAATTCGCGCTCGCGATAACTGCAAATGTAGTATATCCGAGAAAACATCACACCCGCCACGGTGGCCTAGTGGTTATGGGGCTCGACTGCCGATCCGAAGGTCGCGGGAACGAATCCCGGCCTGCGTGGCCGCATTTTTGATGGAGGTGAAAATGCTTGCGCCCCGTGTACTTAGATTTAGGTGCAGGTTAAAGAAACTCAGGCTGGTCGAAATTTCCGGAGCCGTCCACTACGGCGTCCCCTCATAATCATATCGTGGTTTTGGGACGTTAAATCCAGAAAGTTGTTATGATGAGGAAAGATCACGACTGTGCATCTGCGTCGTCCGCCATCGAGACATACATATAGATCATTTCACTGTTTACAAACACAGGGCCTAGACGGCATCCGGTTTCGTCCATCGATGTGTCTATAATAGCACCGGCGGGCAAGAAGAGCCTTAGCGAGTAGCCGGTTGATTTTCTACACTTTCCTTCCCTATTTAGCAAAATATTTTCAAATAAACCTTCTTTTGAACTACACAAAGATTGTAACAGATTTCTTTGAACTTTATGCACCTTCCTTTTTATCTAAAAAACTAAAGAAAGACTTTCCTTACCTTGAAACAACTTGAAAACAAGCTTTCGGTTTCGGTGTTAGGGGCTGATAAATCGGGTGACCGGAAGTTTCTTGGGGTACAACGCTTGCTGCTGTTATCGTAATCTTGAAACCATCTATAGAAAACTAGCATGGCATCTGCGTTCAATCACATTATCACTCATGCGTGAGCTCACTCCTTCGGCTGTTGTCGTTTACGAAGCAGCACCCGTGTAACCGTACACTGCATGTAATATCAGCCCTTAAAGGCATTCTACTCGAGCAACGCACAATGGTCACGTTCGCGCAAGTTACGATAGCGATAGGGGACAGTAAAGTGCGTTCATATATAAAACACTGAGCGGCGCGTAGGCCTATCAAATGCATGAGCTCCACACACACACACACACAGACACACACATATATATATATATATATATATATATATATATATATATATATATATATATATATATATATATATATATATATATATCATGATAACGTTACCTGCGACCATCGAGGAAGCTTCAGTGACTTTGCACGAAAGTTTAATTCATAGATTACAACTCCGATTAGCTTCCTCGCTCTGGTAAGCACGCGCGCGCAACAACGAGGCCGTGATAAGCCCCCGACGAGACACCGATAAGCTTCCTAAGCGCATCGCATTAAGCAGTTGTTTGCGCAATAACTTCGCGCTGTGCGCGGAGTTTGCGAAAGGGCAAGTGCGTGACCTGGCGCCGCAATGGAAGAGGGGTATGTCACATTTGGGAAATTGCGTTATGACGCTGGGGCATAACATGGTCGCCTCGGTCCCGCCAACTTAACTCGACAAACTTAACTGGAATTGAGTTAACCTCTTAAGAACGAGAACGAAAAGTCAGCCTTGTACGAACAAGATCAAAAGGTCACCCATGTAATAACAAGAACAGAAAATTAAGGTAGCTTGCACTAGTGGTGCCAAGCCTGAAGGCAGTGAGGAGCTGGGCAGCCTTCTTTGTTTCTCTGCGGTTTCCTCTTTCTTTCCTCCTCTCTTTCTTTCTTGTTCTCTTTTCCAGTTTTTTACTGTTTTTTTTTTTTGCTCATTATTTCTCATCATTTCTATTTTTCTTCCTATTTTTTTCCTTTCTTTCTCTCTTTCTATTTCTTGCTTGCTTCCTCCTTCTCAGTTTTTTCTTTTTTTTATACGCACTCGAAGAACAGGAGGAAGACTTCGCTTTGGCTCGAGCGCGCGCTCAATATGCTACAGTTGGCTATGCTACACGTCGTTTTGCCTGCGTTACGACAAGCGACGACGACAGCATACGACCGCATACGACAGCCTGGCCCCCCTAAAGGGCTCCTAACCTAACTTAACCTAAAAGTCACACTGTCCGTTACGCACTTGCCTAAGACATAATGCGTTCGCCCGAACCTCATTTCGATGACTTCACGCAAGCGAGGGTCTTTCGTGTCACGAAAGAAAAAAAAATATATTGATTAGTGTTACCGTAACTAGCTGAAAGGTTGTATTATGCGACTTAGTATGGAAGCTTGGGCGTGTTGGTTATACATCGGAGGGAACACAGCGCAAAAGAAGACGGGGACAAGGAAGGACGACGCACACACAGCGCTGACTTTTATTCATAGGACGGAAAGGATGAACATTTATACATATTCCACTGACATGCGCAACAACCGCGAAAAATGACGAATACATTTTCCTCCTTTTTGTGTTTGAACATGATACATAGTGCAAGCACCACTGCGCACATAGGTGTGTCATTCATGGTCTGTTCAGATATGATATTTCATGAGATGAAAGTGCTATCGAGGGAGTGCTGATGCACCTTCTATCGAATTTTTTGATGAAATCTGTCTTAATGATTTCGCGTGTCAACTGTAAATTATACTTAGCCAAGACCTCGCTTTTTTCAAAGACGGGTGCACAACCACAATCGCGACAATGGATGCCCAAGTGTCCTTGAACCGTGTTGTACACATTGTTATGGTGCTCTCTTAGACGGTCATTTAAGCACCTACCAGTCTGTCCCACGTATTTCTTCCCACAAGACACAGGGATCTCGTATACCACGCCAGTGGTACAGGGTTGTAAGTCACCGCTGTGTGTGCGTCGTCCTTCCTTGTCCCCGTCTTCTTTTGCGCTGTGTTCCCTCCGCTGTATTATGCCTTTCAAGAAGTGCACTGGAATTTGCCCCTGCCAATCAGAAGTCGAGTGTTGGCCGGAAGGTTATGAAAACCTACTTTTCGCGGTGTTTATCTTAAGTATGAATAGCTAATTAGCCCAGTCGAGTACTTTGTTAAGTTATGAAAACCCAGCATAAGGTAATAACCCATATAAAAACGATACAGAGCAAATTGTACAGGATACATATGATATTGGAGTATAAGCGTTGAAGAAAACTATTTAAACGCCAGGATAAATAATCAAAATTAATTGAACGAGTTCATTAGAAGAGCAGACGGTAATAGCTGCGCGAGAAACAGCGTGCCTAGACGGGACAAAAAGTTACACGAAGCAAACGGACACAGCGCTGTGTGTCGCTGCGATCGTTGCGGTAGCTCCTAGCACTGATCTCGTCTTAGCAGGAAAATACGTCGACATAGTAGAAAAAATTAAGGCAGCTTCGCACTAGGGGTGCCAAGCCTGAAGGAAGTGCGCAGCTGGGCAGCCTCCTTTGTTTCTCCGCGGTTTCCTCTTTCTTTCTTTCCTCCTCTCTTTCTTTTTTCTCTCTTTTCCAGCTATTTCTGTCTTTCTTTTCTCTCTTCATTTATTTCTTCCTCTCTCATTATCGATTTTTTAAGATCATTAAGGCCGAGGGCCTGACCAGAGGGCCCGCGCGAGGGTGGTCAGGTTTAACCTTACCGTCCCCGAGTGGGCCTAGCCATGTGACGTTGATTTCACTCGCGTCCATTGTGGACCAAAGTTAAGTTGTTTCACTCATGGCCTCCGAGATGGCGGGCGCGCGGCGGGTTTCTCTCCGGCCGTCCCAATCGCCGCGCTCCCCAGCAAAAAAACGTACATCGCGTCGCGCGCCCGGCTACCGCGAGATGGCGCATTCACTTGGGATTCCGGCGGCAGCGGAGACCGCGGCAGAAAGCAGAGCGCGCGGGATTAGAGCGTGCGCATGTTTTTTTCCTTTGTGGTGCCGTAATCTTCGTGCAGTATTTACTGCGTAGATTCGTTGTGCTTCGTTCTGTGCATAGTTCCTATTTTTAGTTTACATTTTAGTTGTACTTATGGTATTGTATTGATGCAGCACTGAGCTGTCTTATGCCAATAATGCTTTTCTTACGTCTTTGCATTTTTTGTTATATTTAATTTCCTCGCATGCATTGCAGTGCAATGATCGTTCCGCAGTGTTTACCAGCAGGTTTGCGTGCGTGATTTTTTCATGATCTTAGTTTTCGCTTCAGTTTTACGATGTATATTGACTGCATGAAGGCCACAATCTGCCACTTCACTCTGTGCGGATAATGGTTCCTTTATGCCGATGTCACTTTTTTACTTCTTTACGCTGCTGTGACGGCATTCACCTGTTATACAATGCCTGTAAAGCATTCCGTATAGAAGGAAGTGCCTGCAAGTTGTTAATAAAGGAAATATAAACAAAGTGTTCCTAATGGAAAATTTGAGTGCTGCTGTACGTGTGTTTTCATTTCGCAATATGTTGTTACACCGAAGGAAAAAATGCGCAATGGAAGCAAGCACCGATACCTGCTTCTTGCGATACTGCTTCCAAACGTACTGCTTCCGTCGCAGGCCTTAAATCTAGCTTACAACATTTTCAACATATCTATTGTGGGCTCGGGGCCAGTGGTCGGCCGAAGCCCTCAGAGAACACGTAGGCGACAAGAAAAAACGCAAGAGAATCGACATTTGGGCTAGTTGGTTGATATGCATGGTATAGCTGTTATTAAGCGCACTTCAACGAAGACAAACGACAAAGCGCTTGTCTTTGTTCCTTTCTCGTCTGTCTTCGTTGAAGTGCGCTTAATAACAGCTATACCATGAAGAAAAACGCGTTTAATTTACGAAGGACCGACAACGACTGATTGGTCTTTAGTGGCAGGGCGAGCGCGAGCCCCGGGCGTCATCACGCCCAGCCCCCATCATCGTTCTTTTTTTTTTTCTTCTCCTTCGCTAGCACCCCCATACTATACAGCCCTCCAAATTTCGAAGTATAGTAAGTTTCTAGCACATGCGGATCTCTTGCAGAGGCATCGCTTTCCTAAGTGCTCTAATAAAGGCGGCGCGAATCTACAGCAAAAAAAAAAAAAAAGCCCATTTGAGAATCGATAGGCCCCGGCATTGACTTGGCCTCTCGTACACCTTGACCAGACATTTCCAAATCAGCGCTAGGTTAATAAAAGCGCAAAACCATTTTTTTCCTCGCCACATGCAAGCTGCGCCAACAGCGCGGCAGCTTTTTCTATCCCAAGTAAGTGCGCCGCGGTGCGGAGAAAAGAGTGGGCCACGCCCACCTCGGGAAATACGCTCTCTCCGTGCGATTGGGACGGCCGGAGAAAAACCCGCCGCGCGCCCGCCATCTCGGAGGCCATGTTTCACTCATAGAGTTTCCCAAAATTAACTAGAGGGGGACTCTGGCGCTGCGATCGTTCAGCCACCATGGGAATGATTCGTAGTACACAAATTTGCCTAGTCTTCGTGCTTCCGGCTTCGAACGCACTTGTGGCTTTGTTTATTGTGGCGTTTTTGTTCTATTTCGGATAAAAGAATAGA
>JALIZH010017467.1:0-19988 GCA_030522465.1 Rhipicephalus appendiculatus
ACATGCAAGCAAGATCAAGGAATGAAGTCAACGTGGGCGACCGACACCACCGGTAGTGCGTGTTATTCTTTTCTTGCACCCACCTCCTGCCTAGCCATTGCTAAGCAGCCACTCTGTGCTTCCGGCCATGACTCTGGTGACTGCTGTGGTGGTTGACGGCCTTCTTGTAATGCAGTATTTTGGTTCGCATAGGTGGGTGCTTCCCTACTTCATAAAAGTGGCCGGACGCGGGACGCCCGACGCGGGACGGACAAAGCCCCGAGCATAAGATGCTGCGCATCTAAAAGCGGTGATTTCCTACACGTATTGAAGACACGAGTTTTAGATGTGAAGCATGATATGCTCGGGGCTATGTCCGTCCCTCCCGCGTCCCGGGTCCCCGTCCCGCGTCCGGCCACTTTCATGAAGTAGGGAAGCACCCATTATGCGAACCAGAACACTAGTAATATGAAGGCCGTCAACCACTACCACAGTCATCAGAGTCATGGCCGAGAGCACAGAGAGGCTGCTTAGCAATGGCTAGGCAGGTGGTGTCTGTCGCCCAGGTTGACCCCATTCCTTGATCTTGCTTGCATGAAGGGGGCTTAGTCCGTCCCTCCTTCCCCGCGTCCCACACAATCAAGCGCATGCGCGCCCCCTCCCCCCTCTCTCCTACGCTCACCCCCCTTTCTCTCCTCTAGGAATCCTCTACTCTACGGAGCGGCCCCCACGTCCCACACCCCCCACAGCACATGCGCGTCCCCTCCCGTATGCTCTCCTACGCTCACCCCCTTTGTCTACTCCAGGGAATCATCTACTCTACGGAGCGCCGCCCGCGTCCCACATCCCCCCACAGCGCATGCGCGTCCTCTCCCCCTGTCTCCTCTAGGAATCCTCTACTCTACGGAGCGGCCCCGGCGTCCCACATCCCCAAAGCGCATGCGCGTCCTCTCCCCCTCTCTCCTCTAGGAATTCTCTACGGAGCGGCGCGCACGACAGGTGGTGTGACAGCTGCATACTCTGCTGGGGGCGCCATGGTAGGTCCGCGGTATGAAAATGACGGAGCGCGCGCCTCATTCACTCTCCTGTGCAGCGCTGCGATGAGCGCGCGGACCGCTGCCGTGAAATGAGAGCGGCGACGTTCCTCCCGCTCAAGCTAATTATCTCCCCACTGCTTCGCATCCACACATGGTTCCCTTTAGCGGGAGATGGGGAATTTTTTTACACGAGCGCGTACTGTAACGCTATTGCAATAAAATGTCTGGGTGCCCTGCTCACGACCCTAAATTTAGTTTATTGAGGCTGCACGCCGCGCCCATGCATGGGCAGCAGTGGACTCGGCAGTCGGTAGCGCTCATACGTACAGGATGGTGCTACGGGCGGCAGTCGTTGGTTTCGCGATGTCATGGCACTAATGGTCTCTTGTAACTTTTTGGTCTCGGCCTCCGCGCACAGTCACTTCATTTCGTTCTCTCCGCGTCTTCGCACATCATTCGCCCGTCATTGCTTCACGTAAACGTCTTCCTGGCTTGTATCGTCCGGACATATAGGGGACATATATGGCGTCCTTATCACCTCGTTAGATCGATTTTGAACACTAGTAGGGAATTGGAAAACAAGATAAACAGTCAGCTTTCCTCCAGCTGTAACAAAGCCTACATATCCGCGTAAGGCAAACGACGCTCTTCGGTACAGCGACAATGATATACAAATGCCAAGCTAACCTCCCTGTCTTTCCGTCTGTTTCTTCCTGCCCCTTGTCATTTGTTCTAGACGCCGCGATGGCAGAATTAGGACGCATTCAAACTGGCGATTGACACTGGTCGCATGACCCCTTTAATCGCAAATTGTCGTTTTGGCAAAAAAAAAGCGAGAGATTTCGTGATGTCGCTCACCGACAAATCATTGCACGCTGTGAGTGCAGTCGCATTGCTTTTGTACCTATCAGCACCGAGAGATCAATATATCCGCACGCGCCGACTGTTATTAATACGTGACCACTGTTGCACCCGCAAGGACGAACACGAGAACCAGATGTAAAGAAAGCGATCATGTCTGTGACGAAGCCACCGTCGCTATGGTGAACATCGGTCGTCTTTGGTCCGCCAGTCATGAACCCGCGTCAGTTGCCGTTGTCAGAGTAAAAAGGTTCTAGTCCAATGGAGGCAAAATGCAAGACGGCCGCGTAGTGTGCGATGTCTGGGCGCAATAATGAACCCCAGGGAGTCGAAATACTAAGGAGTACTCCACTACGGCCCTGACTCATGATCGTATTGTGCCATGTAAAACCCTAGAAATTAAGTTATTTATTGTGTAAAGACTCCGAATAAGACCTACAGAGAGATGGTGTCGGAGATATGTACCGCTAAAGAAGCCCAGCTGCAATGAAGCATGCAAACCCCTACTAAAACGTTCAGTATGCGATTGCAAAACTCAGTGCGCTTTCGTAAGATTCTTACAGCAATATAGTGGAATTAAATAGAAAATATATATCGCTATATGGAAAAATACATAAATTATGTCTACAAAACGTATAAATATATACAAAATACATTTATCGATTCGTTAAGAAACTTGTGGAACCTTTGGAATGGAATTCAGAACGTTTCGTTAGAGTATACCATTAATTTATTGACTTGCGATGATTCTTGCCTTTCATATTTGCATTACGGGCAAGTGGTAAACACGAGACGTGTCATTTATTCGGACTGCAATACGCTATTTGGTCTTTTCTATGGACTTGATGCATCCTTTTTTTTACCACACCAAGTGTTATGAATGTCTGACCGGTACATTGGCAACCCTTCACTTTCCTAACTAATTAGAGAACTTGATGAAATATTGCCTTTTTTTTACCTGTGCGGAGTCCAATTTCCACATGGAGGGATGTGTATATCAGAGATTCGATTGTTTAGAAATGAAAATTCAGACTGAACTACCTCGTCATGAACTGCTCAACACGCTTTGGTTCCCTGGCGAGAATAACAAAACTTGCCTTGATCTCTTGTGTCTTGAGTTCGACGGCGCACTTGTCAAGAGTATCGCACACATCGCGAATAAACTGAAATTAAAATATACAAAATACTTGTCATGAAATATTCGGTTCCATTTACAGGCTGACAGGCTTCGGTTTCAATACGTAATTTGGAAGCAGTATTATCTTGCACTTTGTATGTTCTTATGGTACTTCTTTCGTTTATGTTATCTGTCGTGAGAGTTCGGACTTATTCAAATTTTAAATGACTTAGCGCATCACCAGAGGGACAGAGAAGGAGGACACACACATTCACAGCGCTGTGTGTGTGTTTGTCGTCCTCTGTCCCTGTCGTGATGCGCTAAGCCATTTAAAATTATGATTCCTAACAACTAGCCCGGCAACGTGCCTTGGACTTGTTCAATATGAAATGTGTTTCTTCCGCGGCTGATTCGTTTTGGTGTTTCAAATACTGGAATATAGGGTGCGGTATCTCAAAATAACTTCCTTGTTCATGCTTGGGAAAAGTACTACTAATACAAACCACGAGTTCTTAAGTGAACAGTGGCGAATCAGACATGCAAAGCGTTTTGCCTTTATTTCTTCATCGTCATCAGACTTAGTATGAAGAAAGCGTGCATAATGCCTTACAAATTTGTAGCGGGTACCTCACTTCTCCGCAGAATGATGAATAATAACATAGGAGGTACTTTCCTACTGCGCAAAATTATGATGATCTGTGGCCCAGTGGGTACCTTGCAACTCGTAGTATTCTTTCAAGAGAGTTTACCGCGGTTTCTAGAAAGACCGCTCTTCCAGCTTTCGCTGTGACGGTGCTGCGTGTTCCATGCAACTTCAGAGTTTTTTAGATTTCTTTAAAATTTCATATATTTGGTGCAGTTAACTCGACAGCACCCCGACGGAAGAACAAAAATTACGCATATTTCGCGTAATGCCGGAAACTATCTTATTTCAGTGCATTCGGTCCTTCTACGCATCATCTCGGGATATTCGAACATTTTCGTTTTGCCTGAAATCCGCCCAAGTAATGCTGGTCTGGTTGCGAGTGCTGACATCAGTGCTTTGACATCAGTACATCAGGCACGTAGACGCTTTCGAAACGTAACTACATGTAAATCACCAGAAAAAACTTCCCCATCTCCCGCTAAAGGGAACCGTGTGAGGATGCGAAGCAGCGGGGAGATGGTTAGCTTGAGACGGAGAAAGGTCGCCGCTCTCCTTACGCGGCAGCGGCCCGGGCGCTCATAGCGGCGCTGCACAGGAGAGAGAATGTGGCGCGCTCCGTCATTTTTATACCGCAGAACTACCGTGGCGCCCCCCAGCGGAGTATGCATCTGTCGCACCACCTGTCACGCACCGCTCCGTACAGGATTCCTAGTGGAGAGAACGGGGGGAAACCGTAGGAGAGGAGGGGACGCGTATGCGGTGTGGGGGGTGTGCGACGCGGGAGCCGCTCCGTAGAGTGGAGGATTCCTAGAGCAGAGAAAGGGGTGAGCGTAGGAGAGAAGGGGGAGAGGACGCGCATGCGCTGTGGGGATCTCGGACGCGGGCGCCGCTCCGTAGAGTAGAGGATTCCTACAGCAGAGAAAGGTGGTGAGCGTAGGAGAGAGGACGCGCATGCGCTGTGAGACGCGGGCGCCGCTCCGTAGAGTAGAAGATTCCTAGAGTAGAGAAAGAAGGTGAGCTTAGGAGAGGAGAGAGAGGGGGGAGGGGACACGCATGCGCTGTGGGACGTGGGCGCCGCTCCATAGAGTAGAGTATTCCTAGAGGAGAGAAAGGGGGTGAGCGTAGGAGAGGAGAGAGAGAGGGGGGAGGGCTCGTGTTGGTGCAGTTTCTTCTTTGTGTCGTGTTTTTGCGCTGTTCACTATGAGGAATCCTCTACTCTACGGAGCGGCCCCCACGTCCCCACAGCGCATGCGCGTCCTCTCTCCCTCTCTCCTTTAGGAATCATCTACTGTACGGAGCGGCTTCCGCGTCCCACAACCCCACAGCGCATGCACGTCCCCTCTCTCTCCTCTCCTACGGTCCCCCCCCGTTCTCCCCCTCTAGGAATCCTCTACGGAGCGGCGCGCACGACAGGTGGTGCGACAGCTGCATACTCTGCTGGGGGGTGCCACGGTAGTACCGCGGTATGAAAATGATGGAGCGTGCGCGCCTCATTCGCTCTCCTGTGCAGCGCCGCGATGAGCGGCGCCCGGGCCGCTGCCGTGAAACGAGAGCGGCGACGTTTCTCCCGCTCAAGCTAACCATCTCCCCGCTGCTTCGCATCCACACATGGTTCCCTTTAGCGGGAGATGGGGCAGTTTTAGATGCGAAGCATCTTATGCTCGGGGCTATGTCCGTCCCGCGTGCCCCAGTCTCGCGTCCCGCGTCCGGCCACTTTCATGAAGTAGGGAAGCACCCATTATGCGAACCAGAACACTGTAGTAATATGAAGGCCGTCAACCACTACACAGTCATCAGAGTCATGGCCGACAGCACAGAGAGGCTGCTTATAGCAATGGCTAGGCAGCTGGTGTCTGTCGCCCAGGTTTGAACCCATTCCTTGATCTTGCTTGCATGGGTTTGGAGGGGCTTAGTCCGTCCCTCCTTCCCGCGTCCCACACCACCACAGCGCATGCGCGTCCCCTCCCCTATCCTCTGCCTACGCTCACCCCTTTCTCTACTCTAGGAATCATCTACTCTACGGAGCGGCGCCCGCGTCCCACAGCGCATGCGCGTCCTTTCCCCCCTCTCTCCTATAGGAATCCTCTACTCTACGGAGCGGCTCCGGCGTGCCACATCCCCGCAGTGCATGCGCGTCCTCTCCCCCTCTCTCCTCTAGGAATCCTCTACTCTACGGAGCGGCTCCCGCGTCCCACAGCACATGCACGTCCCCTCTCTCTCCTCTCCTACGGTCCCCCCCGTCCTCTCCTCTAGGAATCCTCTACGGAGCGGCGCGCATGACAGTTGGGCCACAGCTGCATACTCCGCTGGGGGCGCCACGGTAGTTCCGCGGAATGAAAATGACGGAGCACGCGCGCCTCATTCTTTCTCCTGTGCAGCGCCGCGATGAGCGCCCGGACCACTGCCGTGAAATGAGAGCGGCGACGTTCCTCCCGCTCAAGCTAATTATCTCCCGGCTGCTTCGCATCCACGCATGGTTCCCTTTAGCGGGAGATGGGGAATTTTTTTTAAGCGAAAGCTGTTATCAGATCACAACGGCATAGGCAGTGTGGTAGTTGTCCACCGCCGCCGCCGCCGGTGTCCGTAAGCGCTATCGCGCGAAATGGGAAAAAAAATGAAATGCGACAAAATTCTTGAAACGTCGGCCATTGTTACTGACTGTCATCATCATCCAAGCATGCGCACATCTCACAGCGGGTAAGGTACCGTGCCCTCAACCTGGTTTTTCAATGTGAAGCAATGGCGTCAACCTGGGCGGCAGGTACCACCATTGGTGGCTGCTATTTTTCGCTGCCGCCCACCACCTACCTAGATATGTGTAAGCAGCCACATTGTGCTCTCGGCCATGGCTCTGGTGACAGTGATGGTGTTTCATGCCCTTATATATTATATTGACACTCCTTCGCAAAATTACACAATACAGGTGTCATGTGGGCATAGGTCGGCAAAATGAATGGAGCTCACTCACACTCACTCAATTAAGATATTTTTCTCGCTCAGGACTCACTCGCACTCAGACTCAACAAAATATTGCTGATGAAGACTCACTCGGACTCAGACTCACGAAATTTCTCTCCAACCAAACTCACTCGGACTCAAACCAGTGGCGGATCCAGATCGCCCCCCATCAAAGCCTGTGTCAGCACCCCCCCCTCCCTTTCTTCAGTGCTTGCCGTCCACATCCTATCACCAATTAGGACAAATGAGTGGGACCACTGTGAGCACACATTAGCAGTATTTATGCCATGATAGGGTTTTTGTGCTAGTAAAAACAAAAAAGTCATGACCACCCCTTCTCCGGTGTTACTTCAGCGACGCCCTCCCCCTAAAATGGGTGGCTAGATCCGCCCCTGACTCAGACTCACCGATGTTTTCGTCAACCGGACTCACTCGGACTCAGACTCACGAATATTTTCGTTAACCTGACTCACTCGGACTCAGACTCACCAAAATTTTCCTCGAGTGGACTCACTCGGACTCAGACTCACCAAAATTTTCCTCGAGTGGACTCACTCGGACTCAGAGTCACGAAAATATAACGAAAATATAGCTCATCCGGAATCCAGACTCTTCGATATGTTTGTCAACTGGACTCACTCGGACTCAGACGCACCAAAATTTTCCTCATGTAGAATCATTCGGACTCACAGACTCGCCAAACTTTTTTCAACCAGACATACTCTCAGTAATATTCAATTTGGCTCGGCTCATACAATAAATGTCGAAGGAGTGGCGATTGTTATAGCGCGAACAAAGGACAAGGACAAAAGGTACACAAAGACGAGCGCCAGAGTTCGCGCTATAACAATGGTCATGACCTACCAACTAGCCCAAGCCGCCACGCATCGAAGGATTGCCATGAAAAAGCTTATGTAGAATAGTACATGTAAAGGGTTTACAAGTGCCTGGCAACCTTGAAAATATATATGATAGTTTTCAACATACAAAAAGAAGTTATTTTTTCCGTGCATCGCAATGTCTACAGCACAGATAAGTTCCACATGACACGCTATTTCCGCAATATTGAGAATGTTTTCTTTAAAGATAAGATTTCGTCTACGGACCTTCGAGGAAAATTAGGTTTTCATTCCTGTTACCTCCACATGCGCTATGGCGCACGCGCCATTTGTTTTCAATGGGCGAGCGCGAGCGTGCGTTTTTGGCAGGCATAATTTAAATGAAGTCTTTTCTTATGCTTTTCCGTTCGAAGGCCTGATCACACTACTTCTTGTGAACGAAGAAAGCTTCACATTACCTTAGGACGCTTTTCTAAAAACGCTCGTGAAACTGCCAATGGTCTTGCTGTCCATTGGCCGCTCTTTGACGACGCGAAAAAGAAAATAATATGAGGCGGCTATCGTTTGCAGAATCGAGCTCACCACCCTTGAAACAATGTAGAAACATGGCCTTATAGGTTGCATGGCTATGCCTCTCTAAAGTTTCGAATAAGACCCGCCACGTTAGTCTAGTGGTTATTCATTCATTCATTCAAACTTTATTCAAGACAATTTACAGTTGTCTTAGGAGACGCAGCAAAAGGCCCGAAAGGTGCCTGACTAGGCTACGTCACCCAGACAGCAGCTGCAGTGCGTTCTGTTTTTCGCAACATGCATAAATAGAAAACACATACATGTATGATACAATACAAGAACAATAAAGAAAAGTACTCGTTTTGCTTTGAGACGAAAATAGAACAGAAAAACGAAAAGCAATGATACAAATGTACACATATGTGGCAGTATCTGTTTAAAAAAATTACAATATACATTACACAGCATTTAAGAACACATCAATACATAACTTAGAACAAAACCCTAAGACTCAGGAAATATTAATTCTTTTACTTGCTTTTTAAATTGTGTTAGTGAGATTCTGTTTTGCAGTAGGGTTAGTATACCTGAGTGTTCGTTTAAGATGTCTGGTATTAATGTTGCCAATTTTTGTAAGCCGTAGTTTGTTCGGGATCGGGATTTGACTATTTTGTTTTTACGTAGTTCGTAGGGGGTTTGCTTGATCTGATATTTTTCCTCGAAACGCATTCTATTACTTGTATATTGGCGCATTACCTCCTGTGACAACTTTAGTCTAAGTAGGTGCTTTATGGCATTATATTATAGTAGCTTGAAGTAAGCAGTTGTACTCACAGCATATGTGATGTTTCCAACTGCTCGTATTGCCCGCTTTTGCAACGATAAAAGTGAACTTAAGTTCGTCTCGGTGGTTGTAGACCACACCAGAGAAGAGTATGTGAGACGTGACTGTATAAGGGCATAGTAAAGCTGTCGTTTCGCGTCAGGTGGTAGAAAGTGCCTTAATTTATTTAATAACCCGATTGCTTTAGATACATTAGTCCTTAGTGAGTCCACATGTGGTGTCCATGAAAGGTTTTCGTGAAATATTACCCCTAGAAATCTGATGGTTGATGTCTGTTGGTGCTTGACTGCTGACCCGAAGATAACTGCAACGAATCCCGGCTGCATTTTCGATGGAGGCCGAAATGCTTGAGGCATGTGTGCTTAGATTTAGTTGAATGAAATGAACTCCAAGTAGCCGATTTTTCTGGAGCCGTTCACTACGGCGCCCCTCGTAATCACATCGTGGTTCTGGGAGGTTAAATGCCAATAATTATTAGTGTTTCGAATTATAGAAATACTAAGTTTGGTTTTAGTCGATGCCATGCTTTCGCAAAGTGATTGCGGATAATATAGGTAGGTATTTTACGTAGCAAAACCAAGATATGGTTGTCAGAGACGCCGTAGTAGAAGGCTCCAACATTTCGACTACCCAGGATTCTTTAACGTGCACCTCAATCTTAGTACACGGGTTCTAACTGCGTTTGTTTCTATCAAGTCATTTTTCGGAGCCGGTTAAGAACCAGTTGTCACTGTCAGTGACTGCTTTATCTCGTGGATAATGGTGGAGAGTCGTATGAGTACCACGTTTAGTGCGGACACAAGACAGAAAGGAACGTGCATAGGCGCGCGCCGATGACAGCTGGCCAGTTTGTTCAAAGGTATGGTCGAAGCTTTGTACAGACCATGCAAAATATGGTGGCAATTTTGCGCCTTCAAAAAACCCCAAATGCTGACAGTCAAGCCAAATTCAAGAAGGCCGTATTGAAAGGTGGGGACGCGGGTCTCCGCTTCACAGTGATTGTACTAGTCCCCAGAAAGGACACGAATATTCATTTTTAAGAATAAAGTCACTGGACAAGCACTCAACTGACAACTAAAGAGTTTACTACAAACCAGACGCTACAAATTCACATAGCTAACCCTGCACCATAAGAGATTTTATTTCTCATTACTCTGACTACGTCGCTGTTATATCTATAATAACGTATTCTTTGTATTGGTTTTACTTCTATGTAACTTCTAATCTCTTACGCATTCTCAAATGCACAGCTCCCCTCTGTGATTCCTTCGGGCCTTCAGGGTACTATTAAAAAAGTCACAGTTTCGCCACAAGGCGAAGCAATGAATGCGATAGCAATAAATTGGAATGTCAAGTGACGAATGGCAAGCAGGTCGAAAGTGCAGCGCGCTGCTCACGCACACATGACGCATGAAAACAATACGCACAGGACCACAGCGAACTAAAAACATTCACAACTCGACACTTAACGCGCTGCTAAAACAAAAACGACGCACGAAACATATTCACAGGTACAGACGAGCGCGAACTAACAAGTGTCACAGTTTTTACTTCGCTGTGTTTGTAAAGCGTGCTCATTTCGCAAACGGGGGGACTGCAGCGAGTGATGTGACCTTCGCGCGCCCCGTAACTACAACGCTATCGTTCCACCGAAAGCCCCCCTTCTCCGCCACCGCGAGATAAGCGCGCGCGCACGGGCATCTACCCTCCCCGCCCCCCCTTCGCGCAAAGTGCAAGCCGGAGAGTAGGAGCGCCTGAGAGCGTGCGTCGCGACGAACGGGGCGCCCAGCTAAGCCCCTCCGAGCGCGGCCTATGCGCCATCTCGCTGGTAATGCTGAAAACACGCTGAAAACTCGCTGTATATAAATAGCTCGCCGTTTGAGCGTTGAAGCATAGAGAAAGGGAACTTGGTAAAGAGCGGACACTCCCATAGAGCCATGCGGCCGAATTAGAGTGCAAGGAGGGCTTCCCCTCTCCTGAAATGCAGTGGGACACCAAGTGGTCGCTTATGATACTTTGCGAGTTTCGGTTCTGGTTCCGTGCGTGTAAAAATTTTTTTAGGACAAGGTGCAGCGAGTTACCGGTTTCGGTTTAAAGCGCGCGCAGTTTAAACGTTCTGACGTGGTGCCCCCCCCCCCCCCCCCGCTCGCATATTGCGTTCATTTGCACTGTGGCAATGTTAAGCGAGTATTTTTTTTATTTTTTTTTCCTTTTTCTGATCACGTGCATACACGCTTTTGAACAAGCACGAAAGCATACAAGACAAGCACAAAGCACAGACAATGGAGAAATGCTTTATTTTGTAGTACGGACGTTTTCAAAGACACACAGCGCAATACAAACTGAACGAGAGATATCCGAAGCAGACCAATCAATACAGAAGGTAGCTAAAAGAAGTACATGTACCAAAATGTTTTAAAAACAATTGGTTTATGTGTCATACACATGTGGTGCATGAAGGTAACTTAGAGATATTTGCGCTTGAGAACAAGGCAAACCTTCCAACATAAAAAATATATAAGCCGTGTGCGACATTTGCACTGTTGTGCAGACAGTGATACATGCGAAATGTAAAGAAAGTTGCATGAATACGTTTCCACTAGGCATGCAAACAAATGAACAGCATGTATACCTAACACATATAAAGCGACTTGGGAAAGCTTGTGTACACTTGTGGTTATGTTGTTTGTCTCTAAGTAGAGTGCTGCACATTCTAGCTATCTGCAAGTAGGCCCTCTTTTGGTTCTTCTGTCACATTTATCAGTGACAATGCCCCCATGACGACAGACGGATATGAAAAGGCACTACAAGTGATCTCACACTCTATGCAGCACACACGTCAGTGTGTTGACAGGCGGTTGAGGTAACATTTTTAGAACAGATGTAAGTACAAAGTACATATGCAAAAGCTTTGTTTGCACAAGCCAGGAGACAATTTCCATGATCTGATCCACGCGAGTTGGTCTCGCAGAAAGTTTACCAGCTCGTCATTTCTCCTAATGGCATGATGACACTTTTGGGCATTCTTTTTGGGATATGAGCTATTGAGTGAGTCGAACACTTTATCCATACGCTCACAGAAATGGGCTGTAGCCATAGCTGCTGCGGGGAGCTCCTTTGTGTACACCATAGCCATGATTGCCACACTAACACATGCACTTAGCACCTGTACTGCCATGCTTACTTTCATGTTACAAAAAGGCTTCTGGTAGACGTGCCTCTCGGTCAGCTTAGGCGCGAGTTTAAACCGCAATTCGTGAGTAGACTTATAAAGGGCCTCAATAACTTCATCTCCTATGAACAACTTGTGTGCTTGCAGGTTGTTTCGCGCGGTTTTGATTAGGTGTGGCACATCAAAAACAAAGTACACCCTTTCACCAGCAACCTCAAAATAAGGACGTTGAATTGTAATTCCAAGCATATGAGAAAGGGCAACGTTTGAGGCTCCTTGGTCACAAATTAAACGTTTAACTGCGATTCCGGCGTGTCCAAGGTTGTTTATAATTCAGGCAAGCAAATCCTTTGTAACACTTCCTGGCGTAGATACGTGTCCTATTGTAAATGCGATTGGCTGGACCCACCTCCTAGGAACACCAACGAGAAGGACAACCATGGCTCCGTCAGCGATATCTGGCGTTCGAGCTGTTCCATCGTCAGCAAAGCCTTGCACAAGATCTTGAGTTACATCATAGGACAACTTCTTCAAAATCACTTCACCGAATATGAGTGAACACACCCTGTCGCGCTTATCCCATATCTGCATACAAGCTGACACACACTCAATAACCCCTGGAATCACACCTGGTGACATTCGAATATTTCCTAACCAATGCCTCAGTGAGCGCTGCATAGGCAGACAAAAAATGGGCGCTAGAAAGCGGTATGCTCTGGGGCCCCTGAAGTTTAAGTGCAATGCAAATTTCTTTAGCCATGCCGGAAGCCTTTTTCCCTGACCCCTATTCATAACTCGCACATGTGCACAAAGGAGACTGAAGACCTCTTCGGTCACGAAAGGACGAACGACACCCAAGGCCTTGGCAATCGATGGAGGTAGCTCCCTCTGCTGTTTCCACAACCTTTCAATGGTCTTGCGGCAGGAGGCGACCCTTGACTGCAGGCGTTTGATGGTGCGACGAAATTTCCGCGATGGCGACTTGATTCCTCCGCAGGGAGCTGCAACGAGAAATGCTTAATATCAATATAACAGGAATACAAAGTAGTGCGTGATGAGACGTTACATTTTTAGAACACTACATGAGCCGCTTCGTAAAAAATTACCTGCAAACACACACCTACACAACCCGGTACTGCTGTTACTAGATTTTGCCACAACATGAGCTCACGCTGACGTCACTTATGCGAGATCATTGCTGAGAATTTTTTCTGCAGTTTTTTTAGCGCTTGTGTGGCATCGTCCAATTACCTACTTTTTTATATACTACAACCTGGACACCATTACAATCATCGAAAACTCAATAAATCATACTTTAAAAAACAGTCGTTACAATCCATTTTAAAGCTCTGCACTAATACACAGCATGTTTTCTTATTGAAATTACTGCACTACAATAAAACACTTCACATCGGGGCTCACCTGTTGTCCTGTGGGATGCGGAAGAAGCTCGTTCCGGGCTTCTTGCAAGTGCGGCCGTTGTTACTTCACCACGCCACACAACAGTAGGGGTTGTACGGCCGACGACTGAACATCTGAAAAGATTATTTAGAGTCATGTCGGTGTCGTAGTGACAGCATACGAAGTTATTTTGGGGTCATTGGCAGAGACCGAATATGCAACTAGAACGACTACCCTGAGTTATGCAAACGCGATGTCGTTCGCAAAAACATCCGTACTAAAATGCACCGAATTCTGAAAGAGTGGGCATTAACCATTGGCGCGTCTTCTAACAAGTAACTCGAGCCACCCATGCCATGCATAGCTTAGGCTTTCTTGCCCTGGCCCTTCCACAAGCGAACTTGCTGCGCAGTTTCCCAGAAGCGTACTTCGAAATATTCTTTAGCAAAATAGGCAAGCCACACACACCAATGACCATCACCGAGAACTCTTTTCACTCGTGTGGAGTGCCTAGCTACGCCCAAAACGCGTTAACAATGCCGAAACCTTGGGCCTCGGGATCGTACGTTACATGCTTTTCATTTCATTTAACTTTAACCCACTTCGCTTTCAAAAAAGTAGCAACGACTCACAATTGGTACGTAACTAATTACACAAAGGTCGACCCTTCTCGTTTCCTTCAGCGCGCGTCGCACCTGAACTTTCACGCGTGACTACTAGGCAAGTATACATGCGCTATGCCTGCTACGCGCGCACACTTAAATCGGCAAAGGCCTCCGCTGCTAAGCCTACTACGCAGCGCTCAGAGACAACAGAAACGTGGGTACTCACCGTGCCGTCGTCCGTTGCTCAGGCTCAGCAGGTGACACGTTCAGCAGCGGTCACACTGCCGCGACGAGAAGTGAAAGCAAACGCCCAAAACCCACTACGCGCAGCCGTTACATTTCAGATACAGCAGCCAGCCAAACCTAAGCTTACCCCCAACCCGTCAACACATTGCGTACGAAAACACACCTTCACGCACCTCCTTCCATATCTGTTCTGACCGATTCGTCGATTTCCGTTCCCGCGTTCGCCTGGTGGCGATGCACGTGACAATGTTTTTTTCGCGAATTCTCAGTTCATTGTGCAAGAAAATATTTCCACACGTACAGTAAACAAACAAACAAATTGAAAAAAGCTACACATTTGCGTTTCACAACTCTCTTTTTTTATTTTTTTTTTTTCGCTACTTGCGCTACCTGACGGTCACTTATTACAGCTTGCGTTCTTCGGGATCACGGTCCCTATGATTTGACGCGAAAATCTCGAAGGCTGTTTGGGCGAGGAGGTGGCGGGGAGAGCTCGATCCTCTTATCGCTGAGTGTCCGCTCTTGGTCGTTTTCCCTTTCTCTATGGTTGAAGGACGTTCGCCTTCGTGCCTGAATGGGTAGCGCCGCGCGCTGCAGACCGAGAGGTCCCTCGTTCGATGCCGCGCGCTGGAAACATTTTTCTGAGTTATTTTTTCTTTGAGGTTTTTATAAATATATAGATACATATACATATACGGAACATGACGGTGACGCCGACGGCGAAAACCAGCCGAGACTGTCCATATAATTGCTATCGCAATAATAAATAAATAATTGAGGAGCCTCTTTTCATGGGGTAGTACGTTACGCACGAAGACGGCAAGCGGAGCTTGCCGTCTTCGTGCGTAACGTACAGTTTTTCTTTGCAGAATAACAGACTCATGGGTAATTTGTGTGGGTTCATAATGACATCTAGTGATTCATGAAACATTTGAGAAATGCGCTAATTTGTCTCCCGTGAGGGGACACTGCTCAGCGACTTTTGATCGGAAGCCAGTGCTACAACGAATACAAAAGGAGTGAGATGAAGGCAGGAAATGCGCTTTTATTCTTTCCTTCACAGACTATATTCTTGAAAGATGCAGGGAGAGGGGGTAAGGGGTGGAGAGCAGTGCTTGAGTCTCGTCTATTTGCGAGACTACTCTTTATCACCATACCAGCGCATAATCCTTTCACCCTTTCTTTCCCATTAAAGGAGTACTCACATAAAATTTTGAAGGCGGGATAACATTTGGGATAGCTTTGTGTATATACACGCGCATCATCTATGAAATATCAACACAAAATAAAGCCTAGAACGTGTTTAAAATCCATTTTAAAGTTCGTATTGCCCTACTGCACGCTAAACGGGCCTTCGTTTATTGTGTAAACAACCAACCACCCGCTGCGTCTCGAGTTTTGTGTTGGCTGCCATGACCTTTGGAGCGCTCTCTCCTAGCGGACCATTTCAACGGAATGAGGGGGCAGACTTGCACGAACTTCAGCGCCTTCAGTTTTAGCGAACTTCACCAGACGCCCAAATCAGTTACTGCAAGCTTCCCCTGAAAAGCAACCACGTACGTACATATTCATGGATCATTCCCATCAGCAAAAGTGCTCGAAATCACCTTTCTCGAGCGAGAATGCAGAAAACTGGAGAATATATAAAACTCCAACCTACATCACCAATCGTCACAACAGAAGCGGATAGAAGAAAGGGACAAAATAATTCGTGACATCTGCAACAACAGCTATTCAAAGGCGTTTATTCACACAGCCCTCCGTAAGGGAAAAGACGGGGGGGAAACGTGACACCAACGGCGCCGCAACGACGCCGCGTGTCGATCCCCAACATCGCGGGTGCCAGCTAAGCAATAGCCCGTGTACTAAGAAAGGCAGGGGATCGACGTTGTCCCACAAGCCATCCCCCCACCATCGGCAGTTTCATCCCTCGGCACAGCGCACCTGCGGAAAAAGAAGCGCAGGGCGTCGTGTACCGGATCACATGCGCCGACTGCCCCGCTTCCTACACTGAGGAAACCAAGAACTTCCATGAAATAATGCGGCAGCACAAGAATGACCTCCATCATTTGAACAGCGGACGGAGCGCAGTGACAGAGCATTGCGAGTGGTTTGACCACCATACCAGTCCCGACGGCGCGGTGATTTTGGAAAAAGAAAGGAAGTTTCACCGGCAGCCCCTTCCTCGAATCCTGGTACAATAATGAGCAGACAGCTGGGAACATCAGCCACACCACGGGAACACTGCCCCCCTGCTACTGCCAGGGCTGGCGACGAGTGACGGCAAACCTTGCACGCCTGGCAAGAAGGCATTGCACATCTCGGGCCTTCTCACCCCTGAAGAAGAGGCTTCATCAGGCTTCGATCAGGCTTCGGAAACGTCGGGTTTCTTAAAATAAATTTTGGCCTGGAGTTTTCTGTTTTCTCCAGTTTTCTGTTATCCCAACCAGGCAGACTTCTGCCGAATGTTCACCTTTGAAAAAATACAGATATTTGTGTTGCAGGCCCCAAGCCTAGAGGTGGTGGTAAAAACATTTATTGCCACTGTAGAGTGCGGAAGCCGAGCCCCCTACATGGCACGTGGGTGCTCCCTCACTGTGAGGAGGCACCCTTACAAAGCGAAGGTAATCCCTTGAAGCGCAATCCTCTTCATCGCGCAGGAGATGATCCGGCCCTAATCGAAAGCAGAAGTGCTGGTCATGATAGTCTCCCAGTAAGACACCGCCACAGCCGGTGATGGGGGATGAGGGAAGGTGGGACATGTGAGGAGGATGTGGAGGAAATCTTCTGGTTTGCCGCAAAGTTTACACGAAGAGGGGAAGTGGTCTGGGTATCGGGCGTTTAGTAGTAGGGGGGTATGGAGCAGTTCGCGTTTGTAGGCGTCGCCAGTGTGCGGGCCTGCGCAATGTTTAGGGCTGGGGCTGGGGGTGTGTATATTCTTCGTTGGTCTCGATAGTACGACAGAATATCACGAAAAGAGAGCAAGCGCCCCTCGGCCTGTAGAGGGGGCTCCATTTCTCCTGCCCGTAATGTGAGACCTCGGGCTAGTGAATGAGCCTCCTCGTTGCCAGGGAGGCCGGCATGTGCTGGCGTCCAAACGAGGGTTATGGAATGCCGGGGCTGCCAGAAGTGTATTAAGCGAGCAGCGCTGCGGGATATCAAGCCATTGGCATAGTTCAGAATAGCTGATTTGGAGTCGCTTATGATTGTGGTGGTGGGTGTCGAGGTAAGAGCAAGTGCGATGGCTGCCTCTTCTGCCTCTATGGAGGAATTGGTGATAATTGAGCACGACGTTAGAATCTTTGCCTGATTGTCAGCTACTGCCAGGGTCCATGCGGGATCCTGACGTGTATTGCGCTGCGTCCACGTAGACCACAGCATGGTCCTCGCTGTACTGTTTCTGGAGGGCCCGAGCCCTTGCCTTTCTGCGCTTCTCATCTCGCACAGGATGCATGTTCTTCGGGATGGGGGGTACGTTGAGGTGAGAGCGGAGGTTAGAAGAAAGAGGGACCCCCTCGGGTGAGTGTGTAATTGGTGTTAAGTTTAATTGGGACAAGAGAACGCGGCCAGCCACTGAATTAGAAAGACGACATTTTTGTGCCGTAAAGGTGGCTTCCGCGAGCTCCTCAAAGGTGTTATGGACACCAAGTTTGAGGAGTCGGTCATTGGATGTGCTTGGGGGGAAGGCGTAGAGCCGTTTTCGTGCAACTCCGTAGAAGCGCGTTAACCCGGTCTCTCTCCTTCTGTCGGAGGGGTAGGTAAGGGAGGGCATACGTGGTGCGGCTTACGATGTAAGCCTGGGTGAGGCGAAGCGTGTTTCGCTCGCGTAGGCCAGCCCGACGGTTCGCTATGCGGCGAATCAGTCGAGTGGTCTGCTGAGCGTGTGTTTCGAGAGTCCTTATGACTTCTCCATGTGCGCCATGTGAGTGGAGAACTAGCCCTAGCACACGAATTTTTGAGACTAGTGGGATGGGATGGGCACCTAGCGTGAGGGAGATTGGGGGGAATGGCTGAAGTATGTTGCTTCGGTCGGTAAAGAAAGAGCTCTGATTTGGAAGGGGAAGCAGGTAAGGCCACGCTCCCGAACTTATGCGTCGATGGTGGTCAGTGCCGATTGTAAGTGTTCTTCTCTTTAGGCGTCACTGCCGCGGTTTGCCCAGACAGTGATGTCGTCGGCGTAGAAGCTAAAATGGATGTCGGGGATCTGAGCCAGCTGTTGAGGCAGATGAAGAAGCGCAATGTTGAAAAGAATAGGCGAGAGAACTGCTCCCTGGGGCGTACCACGTGCGCCAAGCGTGATACCTGGGAGGCTGTCATCGCCGAAGGTAAGTGCAGCTGTGCGGTGGCTGAGGAAGTCTCGGACGTAGTTGTACGTCTTAGCGCCGACTCCCAGGGTTGCAAGGTTCTGTAGGATAGCAGAGTGTGTAACGTTGTCGAATGCCCTTGTGAGGTCTACTCCTAGGATAGCTCTGGTGTCACAGGTTCTCGAGTCGAGAATATGATGTTTTAGTTGTAGGAAAAGGTCCTGCGTGCAAAGACCAGGACGAAATCCAAAACATGCAAGTAGGCAAGCGATTCTTGCCTTCTAGGTATTGACAAAGCCGGGTTAGGAGTGCATGTTCCATGAGTTTGCCGACAGATGAAGTGAGGGATATGGGCCTGAGGTTGGAGGTAAGCAGAGGTTTCCCAGGTTTGGGTATAAAGACGACCTTGGCGTCTTTCCACTGTGGTGGGAGGGGGCCCCTTTGCCAGCACTCATTAAAGTATTCAGTAAGGACGGCAATTGATTCGGTATCGAGATTACGGAGTGCTTTGTTGTGAACCCCATCCGGACCGGGGGCTGAACAAGTGTTTAGTTTTGTCGAGCTCGTTGCTTCGTTTTGTACTCTCCTTGCATTCTTTTGGGATGTAATAAGAGCTCGAAAGCTAGGTACGAGAAACGAGCCTGGGAAACGCCCATGCCGTGAAGCTTTTTGCCGTGTGGACTGGACGAACACAATGACGGGTGAGGGACCACCAAAAGTGCTTCGGCGCGTCAACGCTCACTATGAATGGAAAGTTGTTTGAATAGGAAAGAAAAGAACAAAATACAGAAACACGGGCGTTGCTATGTTGTGTTGGCACGGACTGAACTGCAGGTGTGCTGGGAAAATATGGCAGCAATATCTCCTAAAGAGAGTTTAGAATTTGAAGAGGTCATTAACGTTTAAAAGCTCCTCGAATTGCCCAGAGGTAATAGAATTCTTTGACCACATTACAGCTTGAAAAAAATTGTTTTTGCCAGTGTTGAAGCGTCGCGTATGGCATGAATGGTGCGTTTCTACCCCTTCCTCCCTGAAATCCGGTCACTACAACTTTCAAGGTACCACGGGGGCAAGCTTTATCAGCCACTTTAAATAACGCAGCCGCTGTTTAATTGGTATTGAATGACATGACAAAAGCCGATGGTCTGTGTCATCCATACATTATTAACAAAGCTTGAAATTCGGCGAGATGGTGCATAGCTATTGGGAGATTTTTGAGCGCAAGACAATTCATTTGCAAGGCATTCACAAGAGCCCGTCCTGTCTCTCTCGTACTTGTGAATGTCTTGTTTGGCGCTCAAAAATTTCCCCAATTGCCACATTTATTCATGGAAAAACCGAAGCGGCATCTGAAGACACAAGTCGTTCAATGCAACAGAGAGCGAAGGGGCGCTCGATGGTCGCGAATCGTGCTGCTTTGTTGTCTTTGAATCCACATGAATGATGAAGCTGGAACGTTGCACTCA
>JALIZH010017468.1:0-14535 GCA_030522465.1 Rhipicephalus appendiculatus
AGAGTTGCCTGTGGTGTGGCAGCGCATTGTCGACGCAGATTCGCGCAGCAGGCACAGAAGCAAGTTCTAGCAAGCGACCTGAACGTATGCATGGGTTGCTTCCGTCCGATGTACAACATACAAAAAAGAAGCTGTAAAAGAAGAGAGGACGAGAGATGGCTACTGAAAAAAAAAGAAAGAAAAGGTGACCCCGCCAACATACCTTTCGTCCTTTCCCAAAACCTTTTTTTTTTTTTTGCTCATTCTGCCACGGCGTCTTACACCCCCCATCTTCGCAACGTGTGGATTTCGCGTGGCAGTCGTGCTTGCTTGGGGTCCCCCGCGTGTGTACGGTACTGCGGGATGACCGGCGACACACAGACTAGTTGCTCCAAGGCATGCTCAGAAATGCAGGAACCACAGTGGATGTGCTTAAACTAATATCGCCATGTGCTTGTGCTCTAAAGCACAAACACGTGACGATATTGCCGATACCTCCGGGGTTTGCGGTCGCTTTGACGAACGAGCTGCGTATGAGGTCGCCCTTCTTCTCGTCCGCTGTCGACAAAGTTAACAAAAAAAGAATGCGCGACCACCCCGCTGGAGACACCATCTGCTTGCAGAAAACGCAAGCCACAAAGAAAACAGAAAAGGCGTGTTTCGAAGTGCCGCCGACGCCTTCTTATCTTTAGAACTGAGTGAGCATTGTCCAGAAGTTTCGGACGTACGGTTCCTTCTTTAGAGTTCGACAAGGGGAGACACACGAAGAGGGCTTCTTTTCTTGTCCGGCGGGTGTGAAGGGGTGCGTCAGGCAGCGGCGGTGCTCGTCGCAGTTTTGTAGATGCCTTAATTGGTTTCGCTCTTTCGGTGGCCAGTCTTGGGGAGCAAGCAGAGAACGCGCTATTGGGTTCGTAACGCTGAAAACATTTGCACGAACCACCCGTCCCCATTCTCGGCTGCGGGCAACGCATTCGGAGCGGCGGGGTGTCAACAAGACAATTTTTTTCCCCTTCTTTTTTTCGGCAGCCGAGTACGCCAGCGGCTCCATCGAGCATATGGTTTCTCTTTGAAGTCGCGCGCGCGGCATCGCTTGCGGTTTCGAAGTGGCCTCAGCCCGGGCTTTATCCCTCCCGTTTCGCACTACACGTGTGTATGGCGCGATTGGACGGGCCCCTCGCATTCTTACAGCCTTCCGCGGATCGGTCCGTCGCCCGAGTAAACGGGCGATGGTTTCGTCGGTGCCTCGGATAGCGGAGAGTGATGCATTTCTGTCATGGTGTGTATTGAGGGAGGACTGTTGCTGGATATCTCAGATTGCGTCGTTGTGTTTTTGGAAGTGAATTGGTTTCTGAATAAAAGATTAGCCGTTTTTGGCGAGTTTGCTATTTATATTGTTTTATTTTTCTAGTTGTGTGCGTCAGTGCGTCCAGGCTCTATCGCATTAATGCCTTTACTATATTGATGTATCGCGGATTTTGAGTTGGTCAGAAGTCAACTGGATATATCGACTAGTGTAGGTGTGTTTGCACAGTTTTATTTTCAGGTTACGAGAACACCCAATAGCGACAGGGAGCCTTCTGTTTCAAGGGTGAACCGAATACTCGTTCGATAAATATAAATAAAAGAATAATTGTGACTTAGGATGTCTTGACGATCAAATGACAGTCCTTGTGACGTATCTGAGAAATATACGGCTACGCTTGGAATGAATTAAAAGCACGTTCCTCGGTGTGTTTCATAGGTCTATTCGTCGTGGCGACATGCAGAAACGAGCACAGAGTTCCAAATAGTCATACATTTATGAGAAAGTTTGCATATTTAGCAAACTTAATGCACTGTGATAAGGCAAGAAAAAGAATATTAGCACCACATGTATCTGTAAGGGCGCAAGTGCTTCAAATGCTTTTCTCTTTTTTTTTTTTTTCGTTTTGGAGGATCGATAGTTACCTTAATTTGGTACTGCCAATTCGAGTTATGTGATACTACGTTTACACGTCAACAGTGGCGCTAATTGGTAGGACCTTAAATCTAAAGGCCATTTTAGCGGTGAGACGTTTGCCGTCAAATAAGGGCCTTCGTTCTTATTTCTTGTTTTGTAGAGCACATTTATGATGTAAAAAGAATGTTTTTCGGCGAGGAGTGGGCTTGTTATTGACTATTTAAAGGAAAACAAGGGTGCTCCATGACGGACACAATTCACGTTGACTTTAATATTA
Organism: Rhipicephalus appendiculatus; assembly: GCA_030522465.1. Lineage (NCBI taxonomy): Eukaryota > Metazoa > Arthropoda > Arachnida > Ixodida > Ixodidae > Rhipicephalus > Rhipicephalus appendiculatus. The sequence continues at coordinate 2,196 of JALIZH010017468.1, forward strand.
TGAGGTATCGTTTTATTCGAGTCGAGCTCGAGCATACACACACTGATGATGATATATACAGGTGAAGAAGTTGTACAAATGATGATGATAAGTCCAGTTGACAAAGAAGAGTCAATGACTGCGCTCATACTAATTCCCTCCCACGGTGGAAGCGGCCGCCTGGCCGCGCGACAATATTAAGAATTACGTCGGGTATACGGCTTTAACCGAGAAACATGCACGATTTCTGTTCCGCGGCAACGGTGGTCGGAAGGAGGCCTAAGGGGTGAGACACGGTAGTTAACGGGGGATGTTTTCTCAATGACAGTGTAAGGTCCAATAAAGCGACTCATGAATTTTTCGCATAAGCCGGGTACGCGCACCGGAGTCCAGAGAAGAACTTCGTCTCCCGGAGAAAAGATGACAGCACGGCGAGTCGAGTCGTAGCGAGACTTGCGAGCTTCCTGGGAGATGTCGGTGTTAATTCCGGCCAGATGGCGGCAGTGCTCGAGGCGAGACAAAAATTGTTCGGATAAAGGGCGTGCTGAAGTTCCAGGAGCCGAAAGGAAGGAAACGTCCAGAGTTACACTCGGTGAGCGGCCATGGACCAGAAAAAAAGGAGAAAAGCCGGTGGTGCGTTGCGTAGCCGTGTTATGGGCGAACGTTACGAATGGCAAAATGGCGTCCCAGTTCGTGTGGTCGGGGTTGATGTACATGGCAATCATGTCCGAGAGGGTGCGATGAAAACGTTCGGTCAAGCCGTTGGTCTGCGGATGGTAGGTCGAAGTCGTCTTGTGAATGGTGTTGGCGGCGCGCAGAACCTCATCAACAATGGAGGAAAGGAAGACTTTGCCGCGGTCGCTGAGCAGAACACGTGGAGCTCCATGGCGTAAAAATATGTTGCGCATAAAAAAATCGGCAACTTCAGTGGCTGTACCAGCTTGTAGTGAGGCTGTTTCCGCGTAGCGGTTAGATGGTCAACAGCCGTCACAATCCAACGACTTCCGTTAGAGGTGACGGGTAGGGGGCCGTATAAGTCTATCCCGACGACTTCGAACGGCAAAGCGGGACAAGGAAGAGGTTGCAGGAAGCCAGAAGGAGCAGTGGTGGGTCGTTTGCGCCGTTGACACTGAGCACATGAGGCAACATATTTGGCAACGGCTGAAGAGAGGCCAGGCCAGGTGCAGCGACTTCGTATTTTGTTGTACGTTTTGTGATAGCCGAGATGGCCGGCAGTGGGATCATCGTGAAATGTTTCAAGAATTTCACGTTGTAGACAACGTGGTATAACCGGCACCCATTTGTTTCCATCGACGTGATAAACGTAGAGATGTAAAACACCACCGTGAAGTTTGAATTGGTTAAGTTGTCGACGAATTCGAGCGTTCGGAGGAGCAGAAGCACCTTCCATGCGTGCTATAATAGAGCGGCAGTAAGGGTCGACGCGTTGACGCGACACAAGGACGGATGGGCTGCTGGATCTTAGCCAACTGAGCGCCGCGATAGGTAAAGCAGTCTTGGTGTGAAGCGGTGGCGGTGAGCTATCACGGCTGGGAAGAGGGCAGCGAGAGAGAGCATCAGCATCTTGGTGCTTCTTTCCAGGCCTGTAGACGACATCGAAATCGTACTCCTGCAAACGAAGCACCCAGCGACCAAGGCGACCCGATAAGTTCTTTAGCGATGAAAGCCAGCACAATGCGTTGTGGTCGGTAACGACTGTGAAGCGGCGGCCATGGAGATATGGGCGAAATTTCTGTACTGCCCAAACAACAGCGAGACACTCCTGCTCGGTTATAGTGTAATTCCTCTCGGCAGCAGTCAAAGCACGGCTGGCGTAAGCGACGACACGTTCGCGCGCGGCGGTGTCACGCTGCAGTAGAACGGCACCAAGACCATGGCTGCTAGCGTCAGTGTGAAGGATGGTGGGTGCGCCTGGATCGAAGTGGCAGAGTACCGGGTCGGATGTCAGGGCTTGCTTCAACGCCAGGAAAGCCCTTTCGCAGTCTTCGGACCAGACGAATGGCGCGTTATACTTGCGAGGAACTGATGGAGTGGAGACGCAAGCCTTGCGAAGTCACGTATGAAGCGCCGGAAGTAAGATGCCAGGCCGAGAAAACTACGAAGGTCTTTTTGACGCAATGGACGGGAAAACTCGAGGACGGCGGCAAGCTTCTCAGGGTCCGGTCGAATCCCTTCTTTGCTGACTAAGTGCCCCAGAACCTTTATCGTCTTGCTCGCAAAGGTGCATTTTTTCGTATTCAGCTGTAAACCAGCTTTTGCAAGGCAGGCTAGGACTTCTTCGAGACGTTGCAGATGTTGCGAGAACGTGGACGAAAACACTACTATGTCGTCGAGATAGCATAAGCAGGTTTTCCACTTTAGACCACGCAGTACACTGTCGATCATGCGCTCAAAGGTAGCGGGCGCGTTACAAAGTCCGAAAGGCATTACATTAAATTCGTACAGCCCATCTGGGGTGGAAAAAGCGGTCTTCTCTTTGTCAGATTCGGACATTGGTATCTGCCAGTAGCCTGATCGCAGATCAAGGCTAGAAAAATACTCGGCACCATGCAACGAATCCAGTGCATCGTCGATCCGTGGCAGAGGGTAAACATCTTTGCGCGTTATTTTGTCCAGTGCCCGGTAATCGACGCAAAAACGTACTGTGCCATCCTTCTTTTGCACTAAAACAACTGGGGAGGACCAGGGACTCGAGGAAGGACGTACGATATTCCGTCGAAGCATATCTGAGACATTTTCCTCGATGATCTTGCGCTCTGCCAGGGACACGCGATATGAGCGCCGGTGAATAATTCGGGAGCCGTCAGTCTGAATGCGGTGAGTAGCGGCAGTGGTCACACCAAGGACAGCCGAATGTACGTCGAACAAAGAAAGATGTCGGTTCAATAGGTTGAGCAAATCTTGCCTCTGGGCTGCTGTCAGATCAGGGCTTATGGTCGCCGACAAAGGTATGGAAGAGCTGAGTGGCGGCGAGCTTGACTCTGGTAGCTCTTCTTGACTCGGAAGGGCAACAATTGCGACGGGATGAGGGTCAACCGCGCAAGTGACTGTTGATCCACAGGGCAGCAATAATGGTTCGGGGGGTTTGATTTAATGCAGTAAGGAAGGCGGACCCTTCAGAAAAACGAATAAGGCCCGGAATGATCAGAATGCCTCGTTGTACGGTATGGCCGTAAGGTAGTACGAGGACGTCGCCATTCACAATGTTCTTGGAACGAACGCTTATTATTGCTTCTCTGGATGGCGAAAGCACATAATCTGAGGAGGTGACGAGGCGAATGCGCTCTTCTTGTTCAGGCAAAGAAGAGTCAGCGGCATTGAGATGGATGAGGCGCTGACGACAATATATAGAAGCGGACGCAGAAGACAGGAAGTCCCACCCCAAAATGAGTTGGTGGGTGCACTCACGGAAAACCGCAACGACAATGTAATGACGAATACCATCCCAAGGATTTGAGAAAAGTAACGAGAATGCCACCGGCATTGAAACTGGGAATGTGCGTGACGCCTAATCTTGTTTCGTTTCCATAGCTAGTAAAGCCATTGAATCTGCATGAAAACACTTGTTATTAAATGCGAAGCATTTCTTTGCGTACTGTAAGCACTTTTGCGTTTCTATCTATCTATCTATCTATCTATCTATCTATCTATCTATCTATCTATCTATCTATCTATCTATCTATCTATCTATCTATCTAGCCGCCTACGTCTGGGCGCTCTCGTGATGGCCTCCTTAACTTGGGGTAGACCAAAATTTGTAGGGGCGGGTAACAGGTATTGACGAATATGTATGGCTGCTCATAACATGAATAACGTGAAAATCCCGTCGCGTACGTCATCAAACTCATTTCTCCAGACACGTGTGGCTCATACCCGTATACCACGGGCCGCGGAATGCGGGTATGCGCCAGAAGACTTTGACAATTTATATCTACCCAGGAACGGCGAGAACAAGCATTGGTAATTTAAATGCGAGAGCGTTAAGAGAAACTGATATCGGTGGCGTTGACAGTGGTAATGTAAAGGCGACAGCGTTAAGAAAAACGGAGATCGGCGGCGTTCACGCGAGGATTACAAAGAACAGAAATCAGAGACCCAGCACGAATCGAACCCAAGCATTCTGCGTGGCAATCAAGCATTCTACTACAGAGCCACGTCAGCTCTCCAAACTGCTTTGGAAGAACACCCTATGCAGGCGTAATATTGGTGAAATGTATATTGCGGTTGCAGTGCTGGCTATCTAATTTTATAAACATTAAATACGTACTCCTATGACGAAGGAGTCATATCGGGTTAACGTCTGTTGTATACTTAAGCGCCATCCACTGTAGTTGGTTTACGTAGCACTATCCAGGGCTACCATCCTTGCCAGCACAAGCTCTACATATCAGCTTACGGCTTCTGGTGTTGGCAATACGCATGTTTCTGTTGGCATCGTTACACAACTGTAAACAAGTGGTTATATGAAACATATTCGACTGTTCAACATGTCTGTGCGTGCAACATTTGTACATATCTTAAGCGCCATTTCATAACGTGTCGCTCAATAAAAAAAAAATTACAACCCAGTCACCTTACCCCCGGATGCTTCGCATAACATCGATTCCCATGGTACTTGGGATCTGCCTATTTTTTTTTCTATAAAGGAAGTGTTATGAGGTAGGATTTGAAGAAAGTTGCATATTCAAGGCAACACGAACATAATATGTTTATTGCGCGACATCGTCATCGCAGCCTTAGTGTCATTCAATCAAGCCATGTGAGGCCGGCTATTTAATGTTATTTAGGCACTTGAGAACTTAATCTTTAATTGCATTAAGCATCCAAGTGAACCAGCTATTTGCATGTATGCTAATTAGTGCATTAGATTTGCCCGTGTGAACCGGATAATAACGTTTTGAACGGTAAACAACACTGCGAACTCTTGTTCTGGACAAGTATGTAGGACTGCGTACACAGATGGATGCGTTGCAAGACGTAATACATTTTGATGTCACATGCACTGTGCACCGAAGCCTGTGGCCAAGTTACGCGGGGCAATATCATTGTGCACAGCCCCTCTTAGACTTCCACCAAGAATGAAATAAATGAAAAAGAACACTACCTTGTTTTGAAGGCTCTGAAATATCGCCTTGATGTATTGCTGTGATAAAAGGAAGCAAGAAAATAAGAGGGGTCAGACGGACGACCCGTGAAAGCATTTTTTTTTCGTCCAAAGCTGCTTCACTGGAAGTGAACGCAGAGCCACAGAGTATGCGGTGCGCGCTCTTTCATATTAGGAGTAGGTGAGTGAATAAAACATATTTTCTAGAATAAATGAGGGGAATTCGACTTCAGCCACCTCCTGGATTGAAATGACAACGTCAACAAGGCCCTTGAACACGTACGTTGGATTCTCCGTGTCAAAGACCGTCCGTGAAGACTTTACTTTTAATCAGAACCTCTGAACCCCCCCCCTGTCGGTGCGCCACAAGAGCCATACCTGCTAGTTTTTTCTACCCCGGTCATTGTCACCTTTTTTGTGGTTGTTCGTATCATGAATTAGGCCAGAAGGATGCAAAACCGTTTTGCACACACACACACACCCGTTTAATGTTGACTTGCGGCTTCACACAAAACATACACAAACTTCAAAAATGCTCCAGACTTACACAGAGAGGCATAGGAGCCTGGGCATGCACTAACAGATTCAGTTTCTTAATGTTTTTCAGCCAAGAAGTCTAATCTATCCAATGGGGAAGAGCAATGCTTTTGTATGAGAGATAGTCCAAATATAATACTTGAGAGTACAGCTGAATGATCGCTGAGGATTCCACTGGGAGCCTTCGGAGCACAAGGTCTTAACGACCGGGTCCGGAGCGTAGCGAGTCAGTGTCGTGACCAGGAGGGAAAACCTCGTTGCGTCCTCCCGGCACCACTTCCAAAACCGTTCTTTTTCCAAGTTTTCCCGCCGTTTTCTGCCAGCGCAACGGAGACATCCGATATCGGTGGATGCCCGCCGAGCGTGGTGCGCGGTCATCGCTGCGTTCCCGCAGCGGAGTGCCTCTCTTCGCCTCGACGCCGGCATTTCGGCAGCCGTGGCCTTCCCCGCCACTTTCCGACTCGAGCCGCGGCTTCGTCCTCTCCTGCGACGCGTGCAAGGGACTCGCCCCACTCCTATCTTTCCGAGCATCGCTGACTCCGCGGCTCTTCGGCGGCGGCATCCACAACTGAAACGTGACAGTCATTAAAAATGCTCTTAAAGGACCCCTAAGCCACACCGAGTTCAAAGGCGAGACAGTAGTTTCTTTCTCGCCTTCGCTACCCTTTTTACGGGCGCTGTCTCCCCCCTCGCCACTACTTTCTTTATAAAACACGTGGAATGTCAGCACTGAGCGTTGAGTTAGACAGGATTTCGCGCTTTTCGACTGCACGCTGCCATCTCCGCTTGCGTAGTCGCTAATGCAGAAAACGAAGTGAAATCAGTTTATCGCGCACGATAGTTAAGCGAGGCAAGGCAGAACGGGCATGGGACTGCATGGCAAAGCAAGGCAGGAGACAATTCACAACAGATATTTCTCCAATATCGACCAATCGAGAGCTTATTTCATCCTGACGTCATGTGAGCAAATTGCTGGCCTCACGAATTGTGCCGCAAAGACGGGAAACGCCAGGAGAGAATAACGAGCTCGTTTTTAGATGTGAAGCATCTTATGGCGAAGCTTAATCCGGTGGTGGTGGTGGTGGTGGTGGTGGTGGTGGTGTGCCGCGTGCCCACCCTTACTGCGCATGCGCAAACAGTAAAAGAAAAAAAAAAAAAAACCTCCTCTCCCCCCCTCTCTCTCCTCTAGGCATCCCTCCCCACGGCAACCACACCCTCACTGCGCATGCGCCTCCCTTCCTCTCTCCCCTCTTACACTCCCCCCCCTCTCTCCATCCCTGCCCGCGGCGTCTAACTCCCCCTGCGCATGCGCGTCCCCCCCTCTCTCTCCTCTCCTACGCTCCCCCCCCTCTCTCCTCTACGCATCCCTGCCCACGGCCTTCACACTCCCACTGCGCATGCGTGTCACCCCCCTCTCTCTCCTCTCCTCCGCTTCCCCCTCTCTCGCCTCGCGACGCCGACGCAGGCAGCGTCTGCTAGCGAGTTTCTTGGTTGAAAAAACCGACTGCTCGCGCTGCATAACCTTTCACTGGCCATCCTGTATATATGGCGATGGATCTTGACCTCCAAGGTGGTGCCGGTGGAAGATTTCTCCTGTGCGTTGTTGAACAATAAAAATTCGCAGCGTGCGCGTTAACTAAAAGCGGAGTGCGGGTCTCTGTGTCCAGTCGGAGTCTTCTGTCTCTCATTGCCCATTAGCAGCGATTGGCATGTTCCAGTAGGAAACACTGCTCCATCACTGCCTGCTTTGCGCCTCCCCAGTTTTTCTCTCCTGCGCAACGCTGCGATGAGCGCCAGCGTCAACGCCGCCGCCAGTGTAAGCGTTAGCGCCCGCTGCTTCACATCTACACATGGTTCCCTTTAGCGGGAGATGGTGTAATTTTTTTTGGTATTTTTGGTGGCTGTTTAGGGGCCCTTGAAGCTTTTCTTCGGCACACTCAGACTGTAAAAAATGGAATCGTTTTGCCCAGCATTGGTGCTGCTCTTCGAAAACCTTGCGGCCACGTGGTAAAAGATAGTGCAGAACACCAGGTCTCCATAATGACTACTGCTGGGTATCCGAGCTTTGTGATAGCAGTGGCTTGTGAAAAAATCAAGAGGATTTAGAGTAGCGTTTCTGCCTCGGCGCAAGTTAACGACCGGCAGCAAAAAAAGTTATGCTGTGTTTCCTTAACAGCACAAGGTATCACACAATAGGAGGTATTCACATGACGTCATCCGCAAGGGGCGCTTGCGCGGCGGTCGCCATAAAGTCCCTCTATATACAGGGACCTTAGGTTGCCATACCTGTGGTCTCGCGCACGAACATCATCGTCGAACCACAAGCAAAGTTCTCTGCAGCACGTGTGATGTTGATATTTTCTAAGAAAACTGGTTAGTGAAGTTTCAAAACCAGGCTGTCATATGCCGGACTGCTGACGGACCACGGCTATGGCGGCGCACTCGCTAGCGCCGCCTTGCGGGAAGAAGAACGTTGCGGAACGTTACGGTGTACTCGTCGTGTTTTCCGCCCCCCCCCCCCAAGAAAAAGGAATGTCCCGTGTATGTGCGCGTGTAATGAGCAAAAGTGACAAGTGACCCAACAATAGTCATTTTGTTAGCCATGTTGATCACATGTCTAGGTCTGTCCCCCGCCATAAGCGTGCGCATTCCAGGGGGGGGGGGGAAGGTTCATCGCAGCGCCCCCCTCCTCCCTATTAATCAATGCATGGGGCTGGCTATGCGGCCCCTGTCCCCCCTCTCACGTGCGTTTATTCTTACAGGTCGCCCGTCCAAACTTTTTGACGACTGCAACCCTGACTGGGCTCAATCGCTGCACATGGGGTGTGCACTTACCTCGCCGAGCGAGTCCCGCTACTGTCGCCGGAAAGAGCGCTCACAGCGCAAGTTGACGTCTGCTGGTACGAAATCCCGCTGGGTTTTCTCGCTCGATGTTGCCCGCTTTGTAACTTACGAAAAATCTGATATGACAATCGACGCATTTAAAGGTCCACATGGATGTACTCATGACGATGGGGCGCCTCCTGCATCAGCTCACACACCTGAAGATGAACAAGAAAATCCTCAAGCAGCTCACCCGGCCCATGGCACAAGCGAGCAGGAAAATAACCTGGATGGTAAGTCTCTGTAAAGGGTTGTCTTCATGCAAATCACCACTACATTTGTGAGAATATCTTAAATGGTGCTATGATACTAACAGCCCATTTCAAGTGTTCATGACCTAAAAGTAACATTAATTTTGCGTTTCTCTTCAGTTTCCTGCCAGACCGACCTCTGTGGACCACATATTGAAGAAATGGAACGTGAGGTTGTGTTCCTCAAACAACAGCTGTCGAAGGCAACAGCAGCAGCTTCTTCGGCAAGCTTCTCGGAAGATTCTCTGAAAGGCAACCACGAGAAAGTTGCCTTTTATACAGGCCTGCCGTCATTTTTTATGTTAATGTCATTGTTTGATTTTTTGAAAAACCATATTTCACACTCTTCCAGGCATTCATTAACACAGTTTCAGCAAATGATGCTTTTTCTGATAAGGATGAGGCTTGGGTGCCAGTACCAGGACCTGGCTTACCGCTTTTCCGTGTCACTGACAACTGCCTCACGGGTTTGCGATAAGTGATTAGATTCGTTTAACGACAGAATTGGGCCATTTGTGAAATGGCCCGACAAAGAGGAAGTGATGAGAACCATGCCCGTGGCCTTTGTTGAAAACTTCGGACTACAGGTCAGAGTGATTCTCGACTGTTTCGAGGTTTTCATTGATCGTCCAAGCTCGTTACTTCGGCGGGCAGAAACGTGGTCCCACTATAAACACAGAAACACTGTGAAGTTCTTGCTTGCAATATGCCCTCAAGGTTCCGTGAGTTTCATATCAAAGGCTTATGGTGGACGAGAAAGTGACAAAGCCATCACTGAGCAGTGTGGTGTTCTCGATGGCCTCGAGTATGGTGACGTGGTGCTGGCCGTGGGTGTCTACGCGATCCGTCGGTGCTGTTTGCTGACTGCGAAGTGCAATATCTAGAAGCTAGATTGCGACTTAGTGATTGTAGTGTTCACGTGACCATTTTTTTGCCAATGAGCTCATGCTGTCTCTTCATGCTCACTGAAAATCTCAGTTGCGAGTCTACGCGCGCGCTGTCTTCCACTTTGTGTGTCCTTGTTTGTATTGGCGCAGTGAAACCATTACGGAATGAAAGACAGCCAACTGACCCAACTTAGTGCTCTTTTGCTTCCAGAAATGCGGCCGTTTCCTTTGCCAGTTTCGCGACCAACAGAAAGGTAGAAGTGAGGGGGTGCTTTGCAGGAAAGGTCGACACAGCGGCTTAACGAGTCCCACATGCTGAAAAATAGCTGTCATAAAGGTGGAAGGGTGGGGGGGGAGATTGCCAAGATACCCCCCCCCCCCACCCTCCTTATTACACGCATCAGGAGCTTGTCCTATCTTGCAAAGAAAAACTCAAGGCTTGTGCAGGTGAAACAAGGAGCAAAGCTTTATTACTAATTAGCAGACACGTCATCTTTGTTTCATCGACACAACTACTATTCATTCAAAGAACCATTTGATACCCACTGTTAGCAGGCAGCTGCGAACAGTATGGGTACTCATTTCCATCAAAAACGAGCGAAGTAACTTATGATAGAACCAAGTAATACGTGCATGATAGTGATTAAAACACTAAAAAAAGACATCTTCACAGAACTGCAATTAATGGTGGCGACTCCGAGTCATCCCCATTCGTGACTCGAACTCCAAATTCACAAAAAGAGCGTTGTTGTGAATGAAACCTTCGGACTCTATGTGGTCCCAACTCACACCGTCGAATGTGAAGGGGCCTCTGTTCCAAGTTCTGGGGGTTGGGGCAGGCTTTTTAAATGTGTCGAACATCATCTTCACGAACGGCATCTTGACGTCCTTTTGCTTGTCGCCAGGGTGAGTAAGGATGCCCGTCACGTCCTTGCTAAAGGGCCATTCCACGTGGTTGTCCCACTCACCGCTGCCAAAGTGGAGCGAGAAGTGGACTTTCACTTCCTCGTCCGCGCCGCCATTCTTGACGAGTTTGCATCTGAGAGCGAACGTGTAGCCGGCTGCCACGCAGCCGTTGACGTACGTCGACGCCGACTTCTTATATCCCAGCTCCTCGTACTTCTCATAAATGTTGTCAAACCTGCACAACGTCACGAAGACGTCCGGCTTGGAAGCGGCACGGTAAGGTCCGGGAGTGACGACGCGCGGGACGGCTCCTGCCGAAGACGACGTGCCGGGGAAGACTTCCTTGAGTTCACCGCTGGACGTCCTCTTCGCGCGACTTGACACCTGCTGGAAGTTCGTCGCCAGCTCCGCCAAGCTGTCGGAGCCGTTCGCAGCGTCGTGCTCGTCGACTTGATCTTCTCCCGACGCATGCTCAGGCAACGTCTCGGCGCCTCTCGGGCCTTCATCGGCCGCAGCGACTTGAGCCGCGCTCGCACTTGTTCCCTCGGTCGGCAGTTCGACGGAGCACTGTCGGAGGTGGTCGACGGCTGCACTGCGAGACACGTGCACGCCGCACTTTTCGCATTTCACCTTGTCGTTGACGCATTCCAACACGTGGCTCAGCAGCCCGGCCAACCTACCGACGAAGTCGCAGCCGCCGTTGATGCAGGAAACGCGGAGCTCCGTCAGGTCGGACAGCTCGATTGTTTGCGATGTGACGTCGACGTCTTCAAACTTCACACACTCGACGGGGCAACGGCCCCCACTACGACATTTGCACAGGCGGCACAAGACGTGACCGCACGGCAGCCGCGCAGTTAGCGAAGTCACAAAACCGCAAGCGCAGCACACGCGGCCGGGAGGGAGCGGGTCTACAAAGGCAATGCGCCGTCGCTCGAAGAAGTCGCCGAAGCCCGAGAGGGACGTACTGCGTGCGCTGCATCTTCTTCGTCGGTAAGTGAACAGGCGGGAAACAGTCGTTCTGTGCACAAAGAGCCCAGCGCCAAACTACAACCGCTACAACTAACAAATGGCGCTCATGAAACGCACTGGAAGTCGAAACTCGCGCAAAAGGCGCGAAAGCCACAGTTGGATATGGTGGCGCCATCTATCAGTAGTACCTTCAAACAGAACATCCCGCGCTTGCCGCGCTCCGATATTGCGCGCCGGTGGTTTTTCTCCGGCCCACGGTAGAGGCCGCGCTGTGACACACTGTGCTACCGGACACTGTACTACCGGAGACACTTCGACACCGATCCAGAAGTGCAAGAGGCATTTTGCAGGGTCTGCGGGAGCGAGGAGGAGACGATAGAACACATCGTTCTCAAGTGCGCACAACTGACGCCACGACCAACAGAGGGCACCTCGCTTCCGGTGGCACTGGGATTTGAGTCGGCTGCGGACCAGCGCTACGACGCAGTTTCGGTTGCGAAGGCCCGTCTACGAATGTGGTGGACATCAGTGAGACGATGACTGTGAATTCCGCCCCCGTTCTGCCTCCTTTATTGCTTTGTTTAATTTTTTTTCCTAATCCGGCTAGGATGCAGTAATGCGTCCACCCGATCTAAAGGGTACGGCCACAACTCATCATCATCATCATCATCGTATTAGGGTTTCCCGATATGGGAGAGCATTTTGGGAAGCGATTTGGAGAGGGTCACGTGGTACACGCTCTACGTCATGATATGACGACAACTACTCCGGCCTGTCCGGCCCTCCGGCTGCGCTGTACC
>JALIZH010017471.1:0-20734 GCA_030522465.1 Rhipicephalus appendiculatus
GATACGTAGATAGAAACGCTCGTGAGGGAGGGAGGAGGAAGAAGAAGTGCGTTCGGGCACTTTCACAATTTCACAATTTCATACTTGCCTACCTCTCCGACAGACAACTTGAACTCGCTTAACAGGCAGTCCTTAACGGAATATTTCGGAGCGGGTCGCACCAGCGCAAGTGACCGAAATCCGCATCAATAGTAGGAAGAACATTTTGTCAGTCGATGTGACAAACAAAACCATCCTTGAGAGACTGAAGGCCGTCACACAGCTTGGAAGTATCAGTGCGCTCGTTCCTTGCCCACAGGAAAGGAACAACGACTGGAGTCATAAATGACGTGGACATCGACATCACCGACGCTGATCTTGAGAGGCTAGTGACGTCAACAGTCAGAATCATGACCATCCACCGCTTCGGGCAGTCTCGATGCATTAAAATAGTCTTTGATTCTGAGTCCCTGCCTGCAAGCGTCAAGGTTGGATACGTCAGACATCCGGTGCGCCCTTTCGTGCCAAGGCCTTTGCAGTGTCACAAGTGCTGCAAGTTAGGACACGTCAGCGCTGTGTGCAAAAGCGCGATAACTTGTCAGCGGTGTGGAGGACCCCATAAGATTGACAACTGTGACGCTGCGGCTCCCCTCAAGTGCCCGAACTGCTCTGGTGCGCATGACGCGACATCCAAAGATTGCCCGAAGATAAAAGAAGAAATACGCGTACTAAGGAAGATGGTGAGGGACAACTCGACACACAGAGAGGCTGTCTCATCTATTCGCCGTCACAGACGCCGTTCCAAACGCAGACGCCAACGGAACCACAGCGCTCACCGGATTGATATATCAACCACTGCACCAGATAAACAGGTGACTGCGCAGTGTAAAGCCTCTGCTCCCATCTGGAGTGCACACCGACCGAGTGGTGGACAAAAGGGGGGCCGAACCACCGTTGCAGGAAGATGGTTTAGACGATGAGTGGCCTTCACTGCCGTCTGGAGCAATCAGCAAAACCCCATCATGGGCTGCTACTCCAAAGGTGGCTGAAAACGATAGGCAAGACTTGGACAAAACACAGACACAGACAACACTGAAGAACCTGCTGAAGTCCCTCCGTGCCATTCTGTGCGAGCTACAGACACCGGGCGCGAAGGCAGCAGTGCAGATTCTCAACGTATTGGAACCGCTCCTGGTAGCGCTTCCATAGAACAACATGGCGACCTCATTCGAAGAGAGAATACGCGCATCTGCTATAATGCAGTGGAACGCAAGAGGTTTGCGAAGTAGGCTGTCTGACTTTCGGCAACGGATGCTTAAATATCAGTTTCCCGTGGTTGTTATATGTGAGCCAAACATGGTATCACCTTTTTCGGATATCCGGTTACGTGATACTATGGTCTCGCGAGAACCGAAGTACGAGCAAACTGATTATATGTATACGCAATGATTTAACGTACGTGAGGCATGACGTGGCTCCTCATGCTTCAAATGATTATATATGCCTGACTATGAAGCACAAGCGACGTACGATATCTCTCATAGGTGGATACATTCCTCCCAGAAGCCGCGTCGACTGCTCTCACCTTTCATCTGTATTCCAAGCTTGCCCAAGCCCTCACGTGCTAGTAGGAGACTTCAATGCGCACCATCCAATGTGGGGCTCTGCATCGACGAACACTCGCGGCAGGGACATGGCTGATTTCGTGCTAAATAGGGGCCTGATGACCATCAACGATGGATCCCCCACTTTCCTTCGTGGCACATCATACAGCAGCTGTCTGGACGTTTGTTTTGTGACCAGAAATCTCTTGTCTACCACCTCTTGGTGTGTAGATGTAGAAACGCACGGAAGTGACCACCTCCCGACGTATATACAACTAAAAGGTTTCCGCCGTTCAACTCCCCGTTCTGTACGAAGCGTAGACTGGCAAGCCTTCCAAACATCTGTGGATACGCAGTGTGGCCACATCCAATGTATTTCCGAAATGGAAGGCGTTATAGCATCAGCCTTGACAGCAAACACTAAACTCATCAGTGTGCCTAAACCCAGATCGCAAGTTGACGCACAATACGAGCACCTGCGTGCAATGCGTCGCCGCACAGAAAGAAAGTACAGGAGGACGAGATCACCATCAGACCTGTCTACATCTCGTCAAGCACAGCGACATGTACTCCGACACCTCGACAAGCTCGACAGGCAACGGTGGAGAACATTTTGTGGTTCTCTGGATCCCAGGAAACCACTATCACGAATATGGCAGGTTGTACGAAGCCTTCGGACACCTACGCCGCAGTTGTTCCCATTCCGAAGTGTGGCCCTAAAGCACGGGCGGAGTGAAGTAGAAATAGCAGAAGATTATTGCCGATTGCTCGTAGGCACGTCCTTCTCACCGGGGTCACCTTCATGTTATGCCTCACCACCATCCTGTGACGAGCGTCTCGACTTGCCGTTCACTTTGCACGAGCTCGACGCTGCTATCTCTGCCTCCCGACACTCCTCTGCGCCAGGGCCTGATGGAATCACTTATTCGGCTCTCTCTCATCTCAGCCAGGAAGCACGGAAAGCTCTTTTGTCCTTCTATAATGCTACGTGGGACACGGCGACGGTACCAGATAACTGGAAGTGCAGCCGCATAGTGGCCATATTGAAACCAGGCAAGTGTTCCAACGAACTCTCTTCTTACAGACCAATTGCCTTAGCCAGTTGCGTCGGCAAGGTGATGGAACGTATGGTGCTTACGAGACTGGAATGGCTCTTGGAGAATACTCTCACCTTGCCAGATTTCATGAATGGTTTCCGCAGGGGTCGTTCATCCATAGACGGAGTTATAGACCTAGTTTCGTCTGTGGAACAGGAAAGACAACGCCGGAGATTAGTTGGTGCAATTTTTTTGGACATAAAAGGCGCCTACGATAACGTCCTTCATGAAGCCATCCTTGACGCGCTTGAAGACGTTGGCGTAGGAGGTCGACTTCACGCATGGATTGCCAGCTATCTCAGTGATCGTACCATTTTCATGTCAACGGCTGACGGCGACACCGGCAGGCACTATGTCAACCGTGGCGTTCCACAAGGCGCGGTCCTCAGCCCAACACTGTTCAACGTCACGCTCATTGGTCTTGGTGCGGAGCTTCCTGACAATGTCAAAATCAGCGTATACGCAGACGATATTTGCATATGGGCTTCCGGAGTAACGCGCCCACAAATGCGAGCAAGACTACAACAGGCTACGTCAATAACATCCAAGTACTTGCGCCGTCAAGGCCTGCAACTCTCAACTGCAAAGTGTGCTGCATTGGCGTTCACAAGGAAATCAATGACGCGGTATCCGATATTCGCTGACGGAGCAGTGATTCCTGCTGTGACGCATTACAGATATTTAGGCGTCGTTATTGACCGCAACCTATCTTGGTCGAAGCACGTCACAGCGCTGCGGACCAAGCTAAGCAGCTTTGTAGACGTGCTTCGTGTTGTAGCTGGACTAAGATGGGGCCCCTCTGAGAAAAGCCTTCTTCAGTTGTACCAGGCATTGTTTGTGGGATATCTCCGCTACAGCGCACCTGTGCTTTCACGTATGCGTACAACGTGCATTCGTACGTTGAAGAGCCTTCAAGCGCGAGCACTCCGGACATGCCTAGGCCTCCCGCGATGTACTACAACATCAGGCACCATCGAAGAGTCACGCACCTACCCTATAGAGGCTTACACGTCTTGTGAACCTCTTCGAATTCACCTTCGGCTGCTGACCCGGCATGCGCACCACCACTTGTCTTCACTGCCGACGAACCGACCAGGCTGTGCCTACTCGGAATGCATCAATACTCACAGAAGTACCATTCCTCTAGGTTTTGCACCAACCGAGGTCCCTGAAGTGCCACTGTGGACACTGAGAAAACCACTGGTGTGTCTTCAAATACCTGGGATCCCAAAGAAATCACGGGTGCCTTGTGCTGGCCTAAAGCAACTCACCCTGGCATACTTGACTGAGACATACAACGACTCTATACATGTATACGCTGATGGATCTGTGACTCCTTGCGGTTCAACCGCCGCTTTTGTGGTCCCTACACTGGATATCTCCCGGCAGTTCAGATTAGATCATAACTCATCATCAACAGCAGCAGAA
The DNA here is from genome assembly GCA_030522465.1 of Rhipicephalus appendiculatus. Lineage (NCBI taxonomy): Eukaryota > Metazoa > Arthropoda > Arachnida > Ixodida > Ixodidae > Rhipicephalus > Rhipicephalus appendiculatus. Next base: position 4,109 of record JALIZH010017471.1, read on the forward strand.
TTGGTTGCTATACGGGAAGCTGTTCGCTTTGTATCGGACCAAGCACCACGCAAGTGGACTATACTTTCTGATGCAAAATCCGCATTGCAAGCTCTCAATTCATGTTCAAGACGAGGACAATATTACGTATTGGCTTCCGAAATTATACAGGCATTCGATATCACGCAACGGAATGGTCACTCGGTCATCTTCCAATGGGTACCTGGACACTGTGGCTTGGCAGGCAACGTACTCGCTGATGATGCAGCAAAAACCGCTTTGGACAACAACGCCATTCTCGTAAATATTCCGTACTCTCGCAGTGACGTGAACTTCTTGTTGAGATCACTTATGCGATAGTTCACAACAACTTACTGGTCTCAACCGGACAATCGGCATAGGCGTCTGCGGGAAACAGACCCTAACATGACTTTTCGACTGCCGGCTAAAATAAAGCGACACCACGCCAGTCTGCTGCACCGGATTCGACTAGGCGTCGCCTTCACCCGACGCTACGCGCACCTCATCGGCCGTGTTGACAGCCCGAACTGTGAGCGCTGTCCAGTGGTTGAGACTCTAACACATTTATTGTGCGACTGCCCTCTTTACGTGTCCCAGCGGAAGATGCTGGTTTCAACGTTGGCCGACATCGGTGTTAACACACTAAGTGAAACTAACATATTGTCCGCAATGTCCGACCAGACAGCATCATGGACTGCTACAAGGGCGCTTATAGATTTTATGAAAAATACTGGACTTGACAGTAGACTTTAAGAAGACCACTAGGTGTGACGTGGTCAATGTACATACGCATCACCTCTTCCTGTCCCCATCATCATCATCACCCTTTTTCTTCCCTTTCCCTTTTCCCCTGTGCTGAGTAGCAGGCCAGAGCGCACAAGCTCAGGCCGACCTCTCGGCCTTCTAATAAATTTCGCTCTCTCTCTCTCTCTCAAAGTGCTCGCAGTACGCAAAGAAATGCTTCGCATTTCAAATCATTCGCTTAATTTATAATCTTCCTCACAGATCTACACCTCATCACTTGTTTACTGAACATATAATTATCAATTCTTTCAATTTATAGTCATAGACTGCTAAGACACTAAAAGATAGAACAAAAAAGACCTTTGTCTACATTATCAGGGTAAGCCGGTATGCAACGTTGTAAGTCACATTACCAACATCGTTATCAGCCACGTTGGGCCCTTCCTCACACAAGAACTAATTATGGACTGCAAAGAATTTCTTATCAGTTACCGTCACAGTTAAATAAACTCCATTTTGCGGGCATTGAAATCTCAGACATTACACTTGCTCAGCTCCACGAATTTCTCATTAAGTCATCAAAGAGCTAAAAGTACATCATTAGCCTTATCCCCATATGTGTATCAACTACTGTGCTGCCGGGTCCTGTTTCTCTCTTTTATTTTTGCTGTCAGTGTTTTCTTTTTGCAATATTTGTACGCAGCATTTGTACACATGCTTATCGCTGCCTCTTGCTTTTTCAAAAGTATATATAACCTGTACTGCCTCCATTTAAAATTACTCCAATTTATGTATATGCTAGTATTTTGTGTAACTAGGGCCAGTTATTGCTAACATGTCATTATGTGTTCTGTCGCCACCACTACCTTTGCCGGATGTAATGGGGGGGGGGAGAACTTAGTCAAGCGGCTTGTCGATTTTTTGTCAGCCCCTAAAAATTATTCTTCGTCGTCTTCTTCTTCTTCTTCTTCTTATTATTATTATTATTATTATTATTATTATTATTATTATTATTATTATTATTATTATTATTATTATTATTATTGTATTAGTCCTTCCACTAACGTGGATTAGTAGAACGAGTCGTGTACTGCAGTGTTCTTTTTGACGCTTTTGCATGTCTACTTCATTTCCGTCTCTCTGTGTATGTTTTTTTTTAAGGCTGTAGCCTGAGATGCCTCATTAAACGCGAAAAGTGGCCACCTTCATCAGCGAGGAATACAAAGTGATTCAAATTATTATACTCTGATGACGTGAGAGATCGCCAAAATTTGCTATGTCACAATGACGTCATCATGACGTCAAATAACTTGGAGTAAATCCCTTTACTCAGTCCCATCATTCACAAGTTTCTCTAATGCGCAGGGTCGCAGCTATGTTGAATTTCCTGCGTTCAGCCTGCGAGAAGAGGAAGAGAATCTGTATGAGAGGGAGCTCGTGAGCTCGTTCGAAGAAAATAAAAGAAGGAAAAGCGAGAATGGACGTGCTGGGCTCATGCGGGCGTGAATAAACGTCAGTCTGAGCTTCTGAGATCGTGTCGGCTGTTCTGTCTGCCACGTACTTTACAGCTACGCATGTCTTTTGACCAGAATTGTGAAGTGGGCCCCTGATGATGAATTCAAGGAACTGTTTACTTCCCACTTTTACTCCGTAAAGCCGGGGAACAATGGCAGGCCTTTCTGAGAAGCACGTCATTGCTTCAAAATTCATTTTTGCGTCCATTGCAGAGCTCGTTTTCTTTCGGACTCGAAGAACGGGGGGCTGGGGAGGGGCAGGCGCTAAGGTCAAGTTATGCCCTTCCTAAAGGAGTACCCTGTTCGATGGCACCCCCTACGCTGATGACAAGTACGGCTCATATGCAGAACACAAAGTGCCAGATTCGTTTACGTTGATGCAGCTCTTCCACTGGTGTTGCTGCTGCGGTCGCCGCTCCCGGTGACCGTGGTGCTGCAACAAACGGGCACCTCGTGGGCCTCGGCGAGGCAGGGAGTGCTGTGATAGGATGACAAGCGGTTGGTAACACCCATGGACACCTACTGGCTCCACGACACCGAGTTCGACTTCCACGTGGCCCACTGCGTGCTCTACCTGGAGCCGGGACTCACCGCCTACCTGCTAAGCCAGCTCATGGTCGAGCGAATTCTGGACAAGACGAATGACGAAGGGAAGCGCATTTTTCGATGATGGGTGCTTTTCAACAGCTAGCTCCACTACAGCAAATTAGTCCTGCGGATTCCTGCATGGTGGCGCTAGGTTATGAAATGCATAATTGGTAACCATCCATTCGTAGCACGAAACCAAAAGGAATTGAGTTGGCATCCTGTTTAGCTCATTTGGTAAAGCGATCCCCCCTTCCCCCAAGAAACGCATTGGGTCGAGGTTTGGTCTCAGGACTAGGAGGAATTTTTCTTGAAGTAGAAGCTTTCCTTCTGCAAAATCCTTATGGCTTTCTTTGTGGCTTCGTGCTACAAACGGGTGGTTGACAATTACCCCTTTCTTAACCCTTCCGCCATGTTGCGGGATTCAGCGGAACTCACATTTTCTATTCAGTGTTTCTGTGCTCCAAATTGTTTGAATATTCGCGTTTCCAATCACGAACATTCTGGTTAGCACAAGTGGCAGAGTGGATGTCCCGGAAAGGCGTTGGTCCCGAGTGTCATTTTCGGACCAGGACTAATTATTCATCAACTATGAGCATTCATTTATGAGAAATTGCTATGGACTCCCTTGCTTCCTTCTACGAACACTTCGGTGTCGTTCATTCCTTTCATAGCTCTACTACCATCAGTAAAAGACAAAGAGAAGCGTAAATTACTTGTTCGCATTCAAAAGCGTCTATACTTGATTCATTTGTATAGGTACCGGCACCCGTGCTGCTGTTCGGGAGTACGCATCTCCATGCCTCCCGTTCAGCTTATTTTCGTTTCCTGAATGAACTGTCACTGCAAGCGTTGTCCCGCGGAAATATTTCTTCGGGTAATATCAAATTCTGCATTATACGAGTTTATCGCGTGGCACACGTTTCGACCGCATACTGCACGCTATCATGCATGTTTCGGGTTGTTACGGTACGAGGGACAGGAAGACGTCTGGTAACCATTAACCTAACAATGGTTCGAATTACACTGCAAGAATGTTCTTGGGTGCATCCTAGGGATAGTTTGGATTGTAGGCGTCTGCAGCGTTAAGGGACGTAGAACACTACACCACTAAATATCCAGAAATACATTTTGGAAAATTAATGCACATTTGTATGATTGCGTGAACCGGAGTGCAGTTGAGTCCTTTGTACAGCACTCCCACTACGAGTCTTTTGTATTCAGCATTCCCATCTCACTGTCGCTGCAGGAGAATTTCACTCCGACCATTCGGGTATTACCGCGATAGCGTTAAAGAGCTCGTTTCGCAGAAATTCCGGCGTCGGCGTCGGCGTCGGTGTCGGTGTCAGCGTCGTTGGTTGTGAGCGAAAAATCATCATCTTGTCCGTGACCGAAAAATCATCATCTTGTCCGTGACCGAAAAATCGAGAAAGATGCAAATAAAATAAATAATAAAAATTTTCGGGTCCGAGTGAGGACCGAACCCGGGTCGTCTGCGTGGCAAGCAGGTGTCCTACCACACAGCCATGCCTCTGCTTGGAAATACTGTGAAAATAACTTCCTCTGCTTGGAAATGCAGTGAGAATAACTTCCATGCTTCGCAAACGCAAGCGTCCATTATATAGGCGTCGCAATATAACATGTAATATCCCAGGAATATTGCGTGGTACAAGCGTACATTGCCATCGGGCGTCAGAATATGTGGCTGTCATAACGATTTCATAGTTTAAAGCCAGCCACCCATTACAAACGGCACACACCTTACTGCGCGTATTCCCTTAACACCACGTAGTGGGTGCATTGCAAGTTCGAAAACATTTCCCACATTTGCCGCGCATAATTGCTCCTGGTTTAAAGCATACTGCCCATTACATAGTATGCACTAAGTGATTGAAGTAGGCACTAGGGACGGGATATCGCTATCGCGTTCAACTCTTAAAGGCGAAGCTTAAGGGTCCCCCAATTTTTTTACTCGATGTCCGCATCGAGTAATGGAGTACCACTGCTTCTGAAAATTTAGTCTCCCTCGGGTGACTGCTTCGTTAAGTGCGAAAGCCGGCTGAAATAAGCTTAATCAAAAACACAAGAGGGTCCACTAAGAGAGTAGCGGTTGAACAGCACCGCATTTCGTATAGTGACTCGTATCGCAAGGACTTGAGGAAGCAGTCCCAGGAGCACAAGAAATAAAAACAAGACTATATAGTTGAACATAGCGCGTCGGATGCAATGTGGTGCAGCAACAGCCGCGACGCGTCTAAACGTCTTCTAGACGCAGGAGGTAAGCTTACGCGGCTATCTAGTTTACAACTGCCATCTTTCTTTATCGATATCTGTCACCGCTGTCTTACCGTTCTCGGCATTTGCTAATTCTGGAGATTGCGCCTTTCTATGGTGTTTCTGAAATAGAACAGGCTATAGCAGTTTTTTCTCCTGTGTACTGCGAACTTCCCTGGAGGTGTCAGTGCATATTAGGTGCCCATGTCGTCTAAGTGGCGTTTACCCAAAAACATAGTTTGAGCGCATATTTTCTTGGGCCAACAGCAAACTTGGTTCACGTATGAAGCAGTGGGGTTTGTTTAACACGGTTGTAGCCTAATCGAATCAAAGCAATTTTAGATGCGAAGCATCTTATGCTCGGGGGCTATGTCCGTCCCTCCCGCGTCCCGCGTCCGTCCCGCGTCCCGTGTCCGGCCACTTTCATGAAGTAGGGAAGCACCCACTATGCGAACGAGAACACTGTAGTACAATATAAGGCCGTCAACCACCACTACAGTCACCAGAGTCATGGCCGAGAGCACAGAGAGGCTGCTTAACAATGGCTAGGTAGGTGGTGTGTGTCGCCCAGGTTGACTCCATTCCTCGATCTTGCTTGCATGTGTTTGGTGGGGGGCTTAGTCCGTCCCTCCTTCCCGCGTCCCACACCACCACAGCGCATGCGCGTCTCCTCCTCATCTCCTACGCCTACCCCCTTCCTCTCCTCTAGTAATACTCTACTCTACGGAGCGGCAGCCGCGTCCTACACCCCCACAGCGGATGCGCGTCCCGTCCCCTTATCTCCCCTCTCCTACGTTCATCCCCTTTCTCTACTGTAGGAATCGTCTACTCTACGGAGCGGCGCCCGCGTCCCACAGCGCATGCGCGTCCTCTCTCCTACGCTCACCCCCCCTTTCTCTACTGTACAAATGCTCTACTCTACGGAGCGGCGTCCGACACCCCCACAGCACATACGCGTCTCCTCTCCCCCCTGTTCTCTCCTCTAGGAGTCCGTGGTGCCCCCCAGCGAAACTACCGCTGGGGGCACCACGGTAGTTTCATGGTATAGAAATCACGGAGGACGCCCCATTCTCTCTCCTGTTCAGCGCCGCGATGAGCACCCGGGCCGCTGCCGCGAAACGAGAGCGGCGACGTTTCTCCCGCTGAAGCTAACCCCGCTGCTTCGCATCCACACATGGTTCCCTTTAGCGGGAGATGGGGGAAGTTTTTTTCTATCACATGTTCTTCCAGAAATTTTGACTGAACACACTTCGTTCTCATTTTAGACACCGTAATATAGCCCTATGTCTAAATATCTATCTAATCGATGCCTACTTTGCTCCAGGTATATTTCTTGTTAAAAATATTTTTGGACCACTCATATTTTAGAAATTTACACAAAGCAATCACAGATTAAAGAAAACCTGCACCTTGGACCGCACTGACACACCATGTACTCCATGTGGTGCCTAAATTAAATATCACATTGATACCTCAGTCGACAGCAAACAAGTCGTTTTGCTTATATTGCAAGCTTTGATATTAAACATTTTGGTTTTAAGCAAGCGCGCAAGTTTTGAATTTTATTCCTTACGGCAATCTTCCCATTTGCAATGGCTGGAACATTCTGCTAGTAGTGAGCGTGGAGAGACGTTAGGCAGACGCTCGAGTGGTTTGCTGCCCTCCACTACAAGGAAAATAAAAGGGGCAAGGAGAGTGAAAGCAAAGAGGAAAGAGAGAAAAAGAGTAATAGCGCGAGCACTTCAATGTGCACATTGCAAAAATGTTGCAAAAGCCGGCTGATATGATTCTCTAATATTTACTACGACTTAACTCAACAAAAATATAACAAAAATCACAGAGACGTTTTGCCACCTATGCGGGTGGTATCTTCGGTATGCACTGACACCAAATAACTGGACGACCTCCGCTCATTTGTGATCAGTGCATACTGAGGATGCCACCCGCATAGGTGGCGAAACGTCTATGCAAATTTTTGTTATGCTTTTGATAAGTCGGAGTAAATATTTTAGAATCATGTGCGCACTAGTTCTACAAGCGCGGGGACCTCTAGGCTTCAGCTTCGCTATAGGGGCAGAACATTTCAAGGGCGATAATTTTTGGGCCCTTTTTCTTGTTTCTGAAGGCAGCGCAAAAAGCGTAAGCATAGGACAAAAGAAGACTACAGGACAAGGCGCTGAACTAACAACATGTCAGTTGTTAGTTCAGCGCCTTGTCCTGCCGTCTGCTTTGTCTTGTGCTCCCGTCTAACGAACTCCTTCAAATGTGAGCCTCAACCAACTCGTCCAGTCCTAAACCCTTTTCCAGCCTTCTCCTAAGAAATTGGCATCTAGTATCTCTTGAAAGCTTATCCTTAGCCCGCTGTCAACCACGAACAACCCACAGGAAAACAAAAAAGCGTGGTTTCTCAGATAGCCTATTGGGCTCGTCAGCCAGCCGTATAAAGTGACAAACCCCTACTTATCCCATCTCTCCTCAAGTGACAGATGGATCAAGGAAAAGAAAGAACATAGTTGTTTGGTAGACTGAGGAAACTGCAGGAGCGGTAAATCCACGCCGAGCAGCACGTGCACCGCGGGCGCGACGGGGTGGCAAGATAACTGACAGCCGCCATTGTGTCCATGTTTTCCGGCGCGGAAACTCGACGCCGGTGCGCCTCTGCGTACTATCACGGATTTCTTTTCTTTAAGTGTTGATGTACACTATGTATTGTAGTTTCACTTCCCTTAGCGGGGCCTACCGGGGCGTTTCCATTGTTCCCCGGTGGCTGCAGAGACTCTCTGTGTCCGTTCTCCTCTTCAGGCCTGGCACCGCAGTGTCCGAGCCTCCTGGGGCGGAAGTCGGGGCTAAGTGTCCATTGAAGCTTTTTCCGGTCGGTGCTTCTGCAGCGGGGTTTCAGCCCAGCCTTTGGGTCAAGACGCACTCTTTGTTCTCGGGTCTTCATTCGTACAACACTCCGGTGTGGCTGGCTCCGTTTATCCCGTAGCTGCAGGAGGAAGGGAAGCGTTGCTTCGAGTTTCGCAGAATGCAGTACAGGCGATACATCCTGGCTGACGGAGTCCTCTTACGGGGTCGTCATTTCCTTTGTCACCATTTGCCGTTCCGTAGTCTCTCTGTTTTTGTTTTTTTTTTCTTGTTTTTCCCAAAGCGTCGTAGTCTTTACATAAGGACGCAACTGTACGCTGCCGAAAGGGCAAAAAGAGGTACGCCGTCGTTAATGCTCAGCCTCTTCTTTCTGTAAAATTACCGCTCTGTAAACTACCATTCACAGGTGTCTGCAGCATTGGAAAATTTTGTAAAGAGAGATCCCGCTTCGTTGAGGCTCGAGATTTCCTAAGACCGAGTGATAGATCGAAAAGCTTAGCCTTCTGTGGCAGGAATAGTGTGGCGCGACTTATAGAGTGAACGCTGGTTGCAAAAAGTCACAGTTTCCCCGCAAGGGCGAAGCAATGAATGCGACAGCAACGCGAAGAACGGCAACCAAATCGAAACGTGCAGCGCGCTGCTCAAGAAGAAAGAATGCACGAAAAGGACCCACACAGCACGAGTGCGAACTAGCAACGTTCACATCTCAACACTCAACGCGCTGCTCAGACTCAAAGAACGCACGAAACGTGTACGCACATGTATGCACAGGATGAGCGCGAACAAAATAGTGTCACAGTTGTTACTTCACTGTGTTTGAACAGCGCGGGAACTCAGCAGCGAGCGAAGTGACCTTCATGCGCTCCGTAATTACAACGCAATCGCTCCGGTGAAAGCATAAGACGTACAAGCCTTCCCTGACGCGAGATAAGCGCACGCGCGGGCGCGCGCACGGGCGACCACGCACCCTAGGGCAAGGTACACGTTCATAGAAGCGGGGTGCCGAGCGCGCCCTTCGCGCCATCTCGCTGGTAATGCTGCGAACACGCTGATCTTCCTCCCCGAGATCTACGCACCGCCAGCGGTAAATGGTGTATATAAATAGCTGGCCGTTACAAGGTCGAAGCACGTGCGCTTTCGTGGCGCAGCGGTTAACGCTGCGCGCTGCAGAGCGAGAGGTCGCCCTATCGATTCAGCGCGTCGGAAAATATTTTTCTGAATTATTTTTCTTTGTGGCATATATATATATATATATATATATATATATATATATATATATATATATATTGGGGCATGACGGCGACGGCAAAAAACAGCCGAGAGTGTCCATATAGTTGCTGCCGCAATAATATTCCAGTACACACTAGGAGTGATGGAGCGGAGATGATAATAGGTGCTCGTCTGTAGTTACGAGGTGGATGCCAATCATAGGAAAACGTAGCTATAGAGACAGCAGAGGTCTATGCGGTGCGACGAAATTGGTGAATATTTAGGCATGCAGTTATTCCAGCTTATGCAAGAAGGCGTAACTAGAAATTGATAGCAGGGGTAATCCTCCTGCAGGCAATAATGATGAATTCTAATAATCACTGGGTTTTGATGTCCAAAATGACAATATGATTATGCGGGACGCGGTAGTGGAGTTCTCCGGAAATTTCGACTACCTGGGGTGCGTTAACGCAGGGGCGTAGCCAGAAATTTTTTCCGGGGGGGGGGGTGGCACCTCCTTGAAATGGCCATGTTTCGCTATGTATGCCATGACGAAAAAATTTCGGAGGGGGGGGGCACGGTCCCGGTGTGCCACCCCCTGGCTACGCCACTGCCTTAACGTGGACCTAAACGGCACTTAGCATTTTGAAATGCGACCACCACAACTGGGATTCGATCTCGCGACCTTCGGATCCGCGGTCAAGCACCATCACCACGAGACCACTGGGGCGGGCGATTTCCAAAGGCAATAAGAAAATGACTATAGATAGGAATATTTTGAATAGGTACATAGCCAGCTTTTCACGCCCTTATCAGTCTCACGGGTGCCCGCTGTCCTAGCTAATCTATATCAGTGTAAAGAAAAATTGAAATATAATACTTTTTATCAATAGCTTTACTCTGACTTCAACAGAATATCTACAAGACACCATAAATGAGGCATATTTGTGTTAGTTTAGGCATATATCATATTGAACACTACAAGCTAAGAATATATGTTTTGCGGCATTTTTATATTGTTCTGCGCTAGACGACATTGTGATTTCGACAAAAGCAATGATTTTCTTCAGTACTAATTTTACTCCAGAAAATATTACGTTATTGCTTGGAATCGTCACCTTGCATTTCTTATTCACTCCACGTCGGTGTAGTAATCTGCCAAGCGAAGTCAGTTTCATCTTTCTTGAGCCTACAGCGTCTCCATTCAAAGACTGACGTTTAAGTTTAATGTGCACCTTGATAACTTGTTTAGTTGCTTAGATTTATTGCGCATCGTCTAGCAGTGACTTGCTTTTGCAAGAAATTTGATGAGCGATTTCTATATTTTGCTGAAACTTGAAGGGAAAATAGCGCCATCAATAAAGGAAGTGGTCAACACAGAAACAAATCACAAACACACCAAGAAATACAGAAATACGGCGTGCTGCGCAAGAGGTGTAGCGGTGAGTCAGTACAGACACTTTTCGTACATTTTCTTTGCTTCTAAGAAACGCCTCTTAGAGGTTCACTTCACCTAACACACTTTACAACGAGGGTTATTGCCGGCGACATTCAGTCGCGGATCGGACACATTTTTACCTTACCTCTGATAGTGCATTGTAGCTCTCCAAGCGTGAAGCAATAATGCCGCACTGAGTGCACAGTGCCACCCTAATTCGATCAAACTAGGCAGTGTTCATTCGAAGGTAGTGATCTATCTTACTCAACCTACACTGAAGGCTCTGACGTTGGTGCTGATGCCACCAGAAAAGAAAATACAGAGACGTTGAAGCAAAGTTCGGGTCGATCTTGAAGTTATAAGAAAGTCGCTTTTCTGCATTCGAGCACCTATTCTTCAGCTGGCTGAAGCTATTTCAGTCTTTCTTTATCGATGGTCGCAGTGGTTCTACAAGTCAGTAAGCTGTACACTGAGGCGTGCTATTCTAATAGTCCACTATTCATGACGTATAAGCAGAGCGACATAAACCTAGGAACAGCTTAAGTAGACAGGACGAGTGGTTTTAAGTTGGTTATTCCCATCAGGGTGTTGCTGAGTAAGTCTGTCTCTCTGTCCTTGTTTCTTTATTTTTGTAGGGGCTCTGCAAAAGTCGATGTCTTTACCAATATCTCTTGTCACGATCTCTTGCTGCCACTTGTCGTTTCCTGCCTCAATCGGGCACCGTGATTCGCTTACAAAGACACTAGTCTGTCAGTTTTCATTAGACACGGTAATCGCTCGTCGCGACAAAGTTCAGGTCACGTCCTGTATCTAAGTAACATATATAGAGACGAACAAACTTTTGATTACTCAAATATTTTGTATGATAGTTGTGCTTCGAAAGCGTGATGCCTGTGGGGCATCACGCCTTTTGCCTGCGGTGTTGGCAAGACTCGTTAGACGCATTTTCTTCTCTAAGGCACTTCACATGAGGTGTCAGCGTGTTAGTGTCACTTGGTATTTTTCTATGTGGCTAAGCATTTTTTTTACACCATTGCCTGGTTGATGTCTGAAACCATTTGATTGCCTTCACTCGTGATGGATAATTTAAGGAGACGTGGTTTAGTTCTTCACGACAGATTTCTCGGCTTATTTGAAGTACTGTAAGTTAGCAAATATGGTCGTCTAGAGACACTCATTATGGGTACTTCTCGCAGAGAGAATCTAGAAATGAAAGATTCATTATTAGTTATGCAGTAAGTGCTCTAGAAATGTGGTAGCCGTGTGACAAGCTTCTACCGTCCATAATTACAGCATACAGTGAATTAAAGCGCGAAATAAGGGAATATATAACGAAGAGTAAGTCACACGCGAATTGAAGTTAAATACTGGTGAATCAAGTGTGAACTCGTTGAACTGGAGCAGCGAGCATATGCAAATGAACCCGATGTTAGAGATATGTAAATTGAAGTATGTGGAATTGAACGTGAATTAACCGTTCGGTAAGGAAATCTCAGCTTGTAGAACCAGTAGTGATGTCTACACTACTGAAAGATGACACTTAATAAGAAGTAACAATGGAATCAACCGAAAACCTCAAAGTGATCCCAGTGTTTTGTGAGAGCATAGGCTTTAGTCTGAGCTCTTAATTGCGTTAGTTCTGTGTACCTAAATATCTTTGATGACTTAGAGTACTGGGTACTTCAGTAAGGAGAGTGGTAAGCTGCCCTGAAAATGTTAATGAAAAATATAGCCGCCTATTACGATACCTTCTAATGCGAAATTTGAGCGCAACTTTACGCGATCGTTTTTAGGTTGCCGCACTGCGTAAATCCGAACGGCATGATTTTTTGCGCCTTTTGGCAGAGGTAATATACTCTTACGATTACTGAGCACTTCAGCAACAATTAGTGTCGACGTTGTTGTATTCATGTTCAGTATACTGTACAGTGTACCGTGACATTAGTCATCATGGGACAGGAAAGGCAAAAAAAAAAAAATCACACGGTTTCTTACGCATTTGCCTAAGAGGACTCGAATGCGAAAGCCATTTTTTTTTACTTCTCAGTCGATGTAGTGATTGCCCCCTTCCACTCTGAAGGCTTTCTGCACGTAGCGTGGTTTCCCACTGTCTCCAGGATCGTAGACGTTGCAAGCTGTCTACACTTCAGGTGCTCTTGTACCGCCTCCAGGATGGGCTCCCATTTGATAAATTAACAAAATATTGTGCTGACATCACCATATGACGTCGCCGTATGTAGCATCATAGTGGCTTCATATATAGGGGTGTATTCGTGACGTCATCTCGTGATGACTTTTTGCTTCATTCATGAAGGCGCCGACGCCACCGATGGTCAATTCTCGCGTTTTATGAGACATCTAAGGTTGTCGCCTTAATAAAATGAAGTACCCCAGCCCGTGGCACATCCATAGTGGGCTTACAATACCGTGAAAGTAATCATGCTGGGGCTGCAAAAATAAGCAAAAACATTGTTTTTATTTAGTAAACAATAAACTAAAACCGGAGCAACTAAGTCGCCAAAATACTCTTCCTGCTCTACAGGGTTGTCCCTCTCTCTTTATCACTGCCTGGCCCTATGGGGGTGCCTTCGACCGTCGGGATTTTTACTGCACCAGCATGTGTAACATGCCATCTGTGACAGTCATATGCTATTAGCTGGCGTCCTGGTGAGTGGTGCCATGTGTGTTCTTGGCTGCCGTCAGGAAGGAGCGGCCAGCACGAGGTGTTATAGTGACTGCGCTCGGTGACAGAAAAGGCTCTGGGCCATGGGTAACTGGGTCATCCAGTCACTCGCCTCGCAGTTATTAATGGTTTCTTTTAGATGTGAAGCATCTTATGGCGAAGTTCAATCCGGTGGCGGTGGTGGTGGTGTGCGGCGTGACCACCCTGACTGCGCATGCGCAAACCCTCTCCACGTACCTCCTCTCCTACGCTCCCCCTCTCTCTCCTCTAGGCATCCCTCCCGCGGCGTTTACACCCCCATTGCGCATGCGCGTCCCCTCCCCCTCTCTCCTCTCCTACGCTCCCCCTCTCTTGCCTCGCAACGCCGACGCAGGCAGCGGCTGCTAGCGAGTTTCCTGACTGAAAAAAAAACTTCCCCATCTCCCGCTAAAAGGAACCATGTGTGGATGCGAAGCAGCGGGGAGATAATTAGCTTGAGCGGGGAGGAACGTCGCCGCTCTCATTTCACGGCAGCGGTCCGGGCGCTCATCGCGGCGCTGCACAGGAGAGAGAATGAGGCGCACGCGCTCCGTCATTTTCACACCGCGGAACTACCGTGGCGCCCCCAGCGGAGTATCCAGCTGTCACACCACCTGTCGTGCGCGCCGCTCGGTAGAGGATTCCTAGAGGAAAGGACGGGGGGACTGTAGGAGAGGAGAGAGAGGGGAGGGGACGTGGATGCGCTGTGGGACGCGGGAGCCGCTCCGTAGAGTAGAGGATTCATAGAGGAGAGAGGGGGAGGGGGACGCGCATGCGCTGTGGGCATGTAGGACGCGGGCGCCGCTCCGTACAGTAGATGATTCCTAGAGGAGAGAGTGGGGGTTGAGCCTAGGACAGGATAGGGGAGGGGACGCGCATGCGCTGTAGGAGGTGTGGGACGCTCCGTAGGGTAGAGGATTCCCTAGACAAGAGAAAGGGGCTGAGCGTAGGAGAGAGAGGGGGGGAGGGAGACGCGCATGCGCTGTGGTGGTGTGGGACGTGGGGAAGGAGGGACGGACTGAGCCCCCCTCCAAACACATGCAAGCAAGATCAAGGAATGGGGTCAACCTGGGCGACAGACACCACCTGCCTAGCCATTGCTAAGCAGCCTCTTTGTGCTCTCGGCCATGACTCTGATGACTGTGATAGTGGTTGACGGCCTTCATATTACTACAGTGTTCTGGTTCGCATAATGGGTGCTTCCCTCCTTCATGAAAGTGGCCGGACGCGGGACGGGGAACGCGGGAGGGACGGACAGAGCCCCGAGCATAAGATGCTTCGCATTAAAAAACTTCCCCCTCTCCCGGTAAAGGGAACCATGTGTGGATGCGAAGCAGCGGGGGAGATAATTAGCTTGAGCGGGAGGAACGTCGCCGCTCTCGTTTCACGGCAGCGGTCCGGGCGCTCATCGCGGCGCTGCACAGGAGAGAATGAGGCGCGCGCGCTCCTTCATTTTTATACTGCGGAACTACCGTAGCGCCCACAGCGGAGTATACAGCTGTCGCACCACCTGTCGTGCGCGCCGCTCCGTAGAGCATTCCTAGAGGAGAGGACGGGGGGGGGGGGGGGGGGCGTCGGAGACGAGAGAGAGGGGGAGGGGACATGCATGCGCTGTGGGGTGTGGGACGCGGGAGCCGCTCCGTACAGTAGAGTATACCTAAAGGAGAGAGGGGGAGAGGACGGGCATGCGCTGTGGGGATGTGGGATGCCGGAGCCGCTCCGTAGAGTAGAGGATTCCTAGAGGTGAGAGGGGGAAGCGCATGCGCTGTGGGACGCGGGCGCCGCTCCGTTGAGTAGATGATTCCTAGAGTAGAGAAAAGGGTGAGCGTAGGAGAGGATATGGGGGGAGGGGACGCGCATGAGCTGTGGTGGTGTGGGACGCGGGAAGGAGGGACCGACTAAGCCCCCTCCAAACACATGCAAGCAAGATCAAGGAATGGGGTCAACCTGGGCGAAAGACACCACCTGCCTAGCCATTGCTAAGCAGCCTCTCTGTGCTCTCGGCCATGACTCTGATCACTGTGGTAGTGGTTGCCGGCCTTCATATTACTACATTGTTCTGGTTCGCATAATGGGTGCTTCCCTACTTCATGAAAGTGGCCGGACGCGGGAGGGACGGACATAGCCCCGAGCATAAGATGCTTCGCATCTTATGCTCGGGGCAATGTTTTACCAACATTTCGGCAGGCCCTCCTGCCGAAACGTTAGTAAAATTTGCGTTTCGTACGTTTGTTGTCCTCTTTTTTTCAACTTTATATATATATATATATATATATATATATATATATATATATATATATATATATATGTATATATATATATATATATATATATATATATAGGCAAAAACAATAAATTCGTAGAAAAAGTCAAGCAACAAATTAGTTTGTCACACTAAGAACGACAAGCAGCTCGATACCTGCAACGCGCCGCCGCAGCACAAAGAAGGACGCTCGAAAAGGACGCATAGGTATACACAGGACAAGCGTGAACTAACAACTCTCGCAGTTGTTAGGTGCATGTGTTTCGAGCAACGCGCTGCGAGTGTCCACACTGCAGAAGCCGATGCTATTATGGTTGCCTGTGACATGGCTCATACCCACTCAGGGGGGATTGGTCGAGGGTTGATTATATGATTATGTGACTTTTCGACGCTGTTTGATACTTATTTTTTCTTTTAAACTGCGGCACGTGGAATGATCCCTCTGCGTCTCCTGCCACGCGGTGGCGTCCTGACGCCAAGTGTGCCCGGTGTTCTTTTCCTTCCTTCTACATCATGAGTGGTACAGAAGGAGCCGTGCGCATCTCAAGGGCAGGTTTCCAATTTGAAAGAAACTAAAAGCGTTGCGTGATAGAAAACACGCTCAAGCTGTTCCGATATCTGCGTACCGCGAGCGGCAAATGTTGCATATGAATAGCTCGCCGTTATAGCGCTGGCGCGAGCATGGCGTGTGTGGCTGTGTTGGCTGGCAGCCTGCGGAGCGAGGGGTTGCTGGTTCGAATGCGCGGTCCGGTGGTTTGGAATTTTTTTTACTGATTTATTTTTCTTTATGCCTTTTTTATATATACATATATATATACATATCCGGGACATGATGGCGTCGACAGACGGCGACGGCGAAAATCAGCCGAGAGTGTCCATATAATTGCTATCGCAATAAAAAACTTCAAAAGCACCTGACCGGGGGAATCGAACCAGCAACCCCTCGCTCCGCAGCCCGAACCGCTAGACAACACAAGACACATGCGATGTTTGTGGCGCCGTTATAACAGCGAGCTATTTATATGCACCATTT
>JALIZH010017472.1:0-39623 GCA_030522465.1 Rhipicephalus appendiculatus
CGGATATAAAGGAAAGTGGATGTTCTTTTTGTAATACATGTTAAATCTTTCTTGGAAACAAAATCCCGCAAACACTTCCCACTGATATCTAGTCTGAAACCCCCTGAAGTGTGCTGGGAATGAAGGTCTCCCGACAATATAACTTGTTTCCTACAAGACGATAATATGGAGTCTGGAAGAGTAGAAATTTGAACATCAGCTGGAAAATATGCATTCACTAAAGAAATCGTAGACATCCCGAAGGAGAAATATGTAGAGCTAAAATTTCACTTTCTAACATCATTACTTCATGTGATTTTAACTGGATGAGGAATATGTGAAGACCTAAATACTGATAATCCACCACACCGGAAGGACCTATCTAAGTCAAATATGCCGTTTTTTTTCAGATGAAAACTTTGTCCTTTTAAGATGGTAGTTTATTGCAGAACAATTAAATCAGAGTAGTGTTGATTACGCATGTAATATAAATGAGTAGCTGCAGAAAAAAAATGATCGCAAGTGCACTGAAAAATTTTCAATCCACCTATTTTGTGCAGATGCCAGCAGCATTCACTGCCTTCTCCAATATACTATCTTTCAAAAAGTTCTGTTTTGATGAAGTTTCCTTCTTATACTTTTTACTCTTGTCTTTGGGACTCACTAAAGAGCCTTGCGTTCCAGGCGACGCTCCTGGTGGAGCAAGCCTGGAGACCACCCCACGAACTAATCCCTAACACATTACAAATGAGCAGGTGTAAAACAGATCAACGGGAGAGAGGCAAATGTGCATTTTAGATCTGTAACGCACGCCTGGTGGGGTGAACAGCAGAGAACATCTACACGGTCGAACTGTCGCACCTCGGTGAACAATGGGAAGTGTTCAGTCAACTTCTGGATATCTTCCTTAATGCTTTTTGGATTTTCCATGCTAAAGGAATCCCCACTCGTTGGTACGAAGACAGCCAAAATGTTGCTCAGACCACTGCGAAAGCAAAAGTCAATGGGCATGTCATTAGAAACAAGAGAAGCCGACCAGGCAGCATTTCTTTGGCGAGGAGGCGAAGCAGACATCAGCCTGTTGTGCCTAATTCAGCACCACTCGTTCTCGCCACACACCCGGGGAAGATGCATCAAGATGCTGCTAACGTTGAAACGCGGCCCTGGCAGGAGGAAGGCAAGAAGTATAAGATCAAGACCAGCAGCGAGCGTGGCACACGCTCGAGCGCCTTCGAATTGCTTCTATGCTTCGGCTGGTCATTTGATGGACGAACTGTTGTCTTTTCCCTTTTTAGTGGACCAGTGGTAAGTATCGCGATTTACACAATTGATATGGCACATACCTGTTTGTGATGTTGACGGGTTTTGGTTCGCCGGACAAGGAACGATTTACTGAAGAGCTTGGCTTTTAAAGGGAATTGACAGATAAGCACAGCATGCTATACGAGCATAAGCCAGCGGTACATATTCGAGTGAACTCACCCACAAAGAATGGTTTGAGCGATAGTTATGATATCCAAAAAAGTGGAATCGTGCACAGAAATGCTGAATCTTTTCGGGAAATTTTTGAGCGAGCACTTTTATACTGCATCGTTTCGAATGTCCAAACCCCGTCTCATGCGGCGTAGGGGCTCACGCGCACTCGCAACCAATGTTTTCGCAATCTGGCGCTCATGTGTGTATCCACACAAATGCATACGAGGGTGATTCACGCTTGGGGTGAGCACTTCGTCGTCACTACGAAGAGAAGATTTGAACGGTCGGTATTCTCCCATCATCGAAGCCACGGGGCGAAAACTGTGCCAATTGATTTACCGAGGTAGGCTATCCCGATCCATTTCCAATGAAATTCGCGCCGCAAGCATATCCCCCCTCGAAAGACCGTGACTTATTTCTGGGCGTTTCGCAATACTTAAATTTCGAACCTAACGAAGCTTCGTTTTTTTTTTTTTGCTTACGAACACATCACTGTATTATTTTGTTAAATATGTGTTGATATGCAGTTAAAATCCAACGCAGTTAGTGGTGGCGTACTTAAAGCTGATCCATTTTCTCATTCGACTTCCTTCTGTGCAATAACACTAGGGTAAGTAGAGTTCTTTGTGATGTTTTGTCTCAGCGTGACGTACCTTTCATTCTACCTTCTCACTGAATGAGAAATCTAACGAAAAAGCAAGCAGCGCTATATAAAGAGATCAATAACAAATAGGGCATCAGAAATTGGTGCTTTCTCAACGAAGGGCCGTAATGCTGAGTGCAGAAATAATGCGTGCACGCAGGCTCGTAATTCACTTTCAGCTGGAATCTGTCCTCGTTCGGATGCGGGGTAGTATGACCCTATGGAGGTAAAAATTATGCTGATTTAATTAAATGACGAGTACGTGAACGCAATTGCACAGTAACGTTCTGTACGCCCATTGACAAACGTACGCGACTTACAAGCTCGAATAAGTTCGAAAAGACGAGGTGGCGCAGAGTCTGGCCACCTGAATTGAGGGTGCATTTTCAGCGCATTGTGCATTTCTTTGGAATGTAGCAAACCTATGTATATTCCAAAGCTCGCGACGCCGAATTGGCTTGCAGCCGCTGTACACTATTTGGTGCAGGCAGAGACATGTCTTAATCTCTCTTGCAATATTGATATTCAATACCCTGATCCTTACATTGCCTTCTGACAATGCTTTCACACATAATGCAGCACCAGAGCTGTTGCCCCTGAGTTCGTGTTTGCAGAAACCTCGTCGCTGACACTACCTAGATGAACTCATGTAAAATGCACCGTCTTCACAAAAGCGTTTGAATAGATCTACCTGCATTTTATGCATAGAGACAGTGAAAAGCGTAGGTCACATTAAAGCGCTATGAATTCGCATCCTCTTCTCAACAATATACTCACACACAATTGAAGAACGGACTCATACAGTTCTCACGTACGTCAATTACACGTGTATGTCATTGTTTAAATGATATCTGCGTTTGAAAGTGTTCTATGGCAGCAGGGTAGCTTTGGAGGTATGTATTTATCCCCAAAATGTCAAAAATTGAAGTGTGTACTTGCTTGTTAAAGTCTCGCCGCTGGGAAAAGTACCACAGCTATACATGTACTAGCAATTCGATAACTGAACTTCCGTAAATTCGTGTTATTTCCGTCATCCCCGCTCAGCATGTCATATTTTCATAATGAAAAATCGTAAGGTATAATATTTGATCCAAACCAGAAACAAGGTGGTGAATAATGAAAAAAAAGATGGAATTCTATATTTTGTGGAAGTAATGTGATTAAGAGTAAATGTATATAATATTGCAGCGGGATCACAAAACACTTGTCAAAAGGTGTTATGCAATTTTTACTTAGATTATTGCACTTGGTCAGCCGACAGGCAGCGAAAGATAGTGTTCGCTAGCAATTTCTGTGTTATGGGAACTGAAAATAATTAAACATTGTGATTCAACCATTTTACCACTGTATATGTTGTTCATCCAACCACATCGAAATTTCAGGACCACATTCGAGAGAAAAAGAGGTATCTGCCTCGGAAGTGGAATCACCATTCAAACTACATTTTGTTTTAACGACATAATACCATATGAAGCAAAAAACTTTTCGCCCTGTATCCTCGAACAACGATAGTGCCACGCGCGTTTCTAATTTTCACAGTTGCTGTATTCGGTTTTCGCCCACAAAGACTGTGAGCAACGCTCATCGCAAACCGCGCCTCTTTGTTCGAGAAGCTTCGCGATTGTTATAGATCATTTGTTAAGATTGCGCGCGAAGCGCGAACGCTCGAGCTTATTCCAGAGCTTGCGCGACAACCAGCGATAAGGCTGGAATATTCCATGCCACGCTTATAAATGCCGGCGCGCTTCACCGCTCGTCAGTTGATCGACGGCCGACGCTCTGTTCGCCGCTATCAGTGCCAGCGTGTATTGCTGTAATCTTACTTTCCGTTTACCGGCCACAAGTTCGGCCTAATAAACAGTTTCATCTTGAACACGTCGCCTGCTGCCTTCGTCGACGTCACGACCACGTGACAATAGTGTATGTTGCTTCTTGGTCAAAACGAAAGTTAGAAGGCGGTTTTTTGGTGTTACCTAAAGCTTTGTATTTATCGAAGGCCAAAGAAGCCATCAACGCAACCTTTGAGTGCCGCAACAATGTGTGCCTTCCTAAAGTAAAGAATGAAGCTAAGAAATTGTGCGCAAAATGAAACCTGGATAACCTGGCTAAAGAAATCGACAAAAAAAAAGACAGTTAAGCTTACTAATGTTCTTGACGGTGAAGACCCACAAAGTGGATTGCCCACTCAGAATAATCGTCACGGCGAAAGACACCTGGCAGTTGCCGGTAGCCTTATTCCTGCAGAGCAGGTTAAACAAGCTGAAGGTTGATGACCCTTTTAATAAAAAAATCCGAGCAGGCTATTGCGTTCCTACAAGAAAATTCTGACAAAGGTTTCATGGCTTGCTCTTTCGATGTCAAGGACTTATATTATTCTATACCTCACAAAGAGCTATTGCTCTGCATTGAAAAATGTATTGACACGTACGGAAACGTTGCATTCCAAAATGATACTCAGATGCGTGTTGAAGCCTTTCGAGAGCTGTTGTCATTGTATTTAAGGTCGACCTATGTGTTTTGGAACGGGGATGTGTTTCTGCAAAAGCAAGGAATATGCATCGGTTCATCCATTGCGTCTTTTCTGAGTGACTTGTTCCTCGCGAACATTGACAAAACCCTGCAAGAGCGTCTCACGAACACACGGGTGGCTCGTGTGTTCAGGTTTGTAGACGATTATTCGGTCCTCGTAGAAAAAGATGGAGTCGATGCTG
The DNA here is from genome assembly GCA_030522465.1 of Rhipicephalus appendiculatus. Lineage (NCBI taxonomy): Eukaryota > Metazoa > Arthropoda > Arachnida > Ixodida > Ixodidae > Rhipicephalus > Rhipicephalus appendiculatus. Next base: position 4,810 of record JALIZH010017472.1, read on the forward strand.
AGTCACCTTTTAGTCGAGTTGAAAGGATTTTTAGAGAGTGTCTAGCGCCATTGGTCATCACTTGTGAAGAGCCAAGCAGAGGTTTCATTCGGTTTTTAGATTTAAAACTAAGCCTGTTCCAGAGGCACTGCTGTTGGCAATATGAACCGCGCGCATTGAGGCCCATTTAACCATTTGAATCTGCGCACTCAAAGGTAGTAAAAAGAGCCATAGTGAAGTCCTGTTATAAAAACGCCTTGACAAAATCATGCCATCATAGCATTGCTGATAGTTTCCGGGAGCAAACGCGCAGGCTCACGGCAGCAGGCTTTCCGATTTATATCAGGACTTCCGTGGCGCAATACTTAATGAAGGAATTTAGTACCAGGTCGCAAAAAACTGTGAGTGAGCGTTGCAGATTGAGCACGCGCGAACAATTGGCGGTAATGCCCTACATTCACTCAATTGCGCATCGTGTTAAGAAAATCGCAGGAAGATCTGATGTCAGAGTGGTCTTTTCCGCACCGGAAAAATTGGTGAGCGTGTGTGGGTTGGTCAACCCGGGTGCTAAACAAAAACGAGGCTGTGATAAACAACACAAGAAAAAGTTTGTTGACTGTGCTGAAGGAGTGGTTTACTCCCGCCCACTTTCGTGCGGCAGAAAGTATATAGGACAGACCGCCGGACGCTGTCTAAATGACAGGTTAAAAGAGCATGAATACAACGTGAGACGAGCAATCGCTGGACACCTTGGTATTCATTGTAGAGATTGCGGATGCCAACCAATGTTTGAAAATTGCTGCATCATAAGAAAAAATGGCCAAAAACTGACGCGCGAGGTAATTGAAGCAGCCGAAATCGCGCGCCTGGGTGACTTGTGCGTAAGCATGGCGTCAGTCGACCTATGCAAAAAAGAAATAGATTTCCTCACATCATAACAAAAAGAAATAGTGTGCATCATTCTTCCTTCTTGTACCCAAGTAAAGTGTTTGTGACTAGGCGGTTTGGAAATGGTAGACGATCACCTTGTACAATCTTGGTTGGTTCTTTCTTTTTTATTTTTTTTCCTTTTTTCTTCGTTATCTTATTTCCATGCCTCTTTCCTCGCTCATGGTTCTGTATTTATTCCGCCAGAAAAGGAAATAAAATTCATTGTTGTCAGTAAGCACTTTGTGGTGTGTGTTCATTTTCTTGTCTCCCTGTGATCGGTCGTGCTATTCAATCTAGTCATGCCTTACCAACACGCCCAGTCTTCAACCTTAGCAATCTACATGAAGCGCACATCAAGCGCAGCTGCGAATCAATAATGGTTACAACAGGGGGCAATCCCCCTCTTCCCCCCGCCTCGCCCGAAGGAGCCGGACTTGAAATAAAGTTTATTCATTCATTTATTCATTCGTGGGACACTGGCATCCAGATGTATCATACCCAAAAAATTTTCCTCTTTCCGACACATAAAAGAAAAATCGGAGAATCAAATGTCCCGTCATACACGAAAAATATATTGCAGCTTTATTTTTTAAGCGGATCTATTGTCACTTCCGCTTAATTTGTGCTTCCATTGGCAGTGTTCCGTTGCGACATAAACATCGCTTTGCTCCTAGACAATATATAAAGCTTCAATATTATACGCCTTACCAATTACAGCTTTGTTACAATATGTAATTTACCGTTGTATATGCATGACTGGTTTGAAAATATCCAGGGAGGCCGAATGTCAAGGAGCACAAGAGGAGAAGAAAAAAGAAATGCATAAGGAAATATGGATAGAAACTTTGCTCTAAAAGAAAATGCCTCAAAACAATTGTTTGTAAGAGAGTTAGAAATTCATGCATACAAAATAGATCAAACAAGCTGCTTATATTGCATGCTGCTACAGAAAAGTTTCTTCTTTTTCTTTCATTCCTGATTTCAGCGTGTTTGAAAATGGACGGTATTGGTGCATGCAAGTGATCATATATTATTACGCTCATAAAAGCAAATATAACCAAGATACGACCACTGCAGTTTGTAGTACCTATAGACTGTAAGATCTAGACAGGAAAATTTATGTACATTTACTTGAGCCAACACAAAAAACCTAAGAGTACTTGTGTCACTCCTTTACAACACAAATCGCGCTTCTAAAGGTCCACTACAGCCGCTCCCTTGGAGGTAAACGTTCAAAAGTTTTTTTCTCTTTGAAGTGAAGCGCAGGCGCGGAAACATAAAAAGAGAGAGAGATAGAGAGTTTGGAGATCGATGTCAGAAAAAGAAAGCGAAAAAAAAGTCTTGTTAGTCTCTGTTTCGACCTTCGAACCGACAGCCTCGTAGAGGAAAATTATTTCCGGTTCAATATCCGGTTCTCTCCTGTGGCTCCCAAGGATCCAGTCCCGCCTTCCCCCACCATTCTTAGTTTAATAGTTTGATACACTATTTGCTTGCATTGCCTTTTTTTATTTTCGCCATTTTTTTCGTGCTCATTTTATCGCTACGAATCACCTAGAAGAAGGGTAAAAATGAAGAATCAGTGAACGAGCGCTAAGAAAATGTAAGGTGTTAATTACGTTCCGGTCAGTTCAGGCACTCTTCCGAATCCTTAGGCAGGACACCCACGCCATCCTGAACCCGAAGAAAAATGACCGTTTCCTAGGCTCCACTTGTGTGTCTCTACTTACTTCCCAGTTTAGCCTGCACAGCACATATCAATCCAGGATGTCAGAACAGAGAAAAAGCGAGGGGGGACTACAACAGCGAGAGATCCGTCGCGTCTTTGAGAACAAAAAAAAAAAAAAAGAGAATCTTCAGGAATTGAAGAGCGATTCGACCATGGCGCTCGTGAAAACAAAGAAGAGAAAAGAAGAGGTACCATAAGCGTTTAAGTTCTAGCAGTGGGAAAGACGATGAAGGACAAAGGGAGAGAGCAAGCTACGGACTGGTGCGTGTTACGTCACAAATTACACAGTACGAGTCTCTGGACGGCTTGCTCATGTCAAATGCTTCTTTAATTTTAGGAATGGTTCACAGCTCCTCTGCAAAGAACGTTCATAGCTCAGAAATCTCGCTTTCTGGTGATCTTTGAACACGACCTCCTTAAGGTTATCATCTGGTTTTTAGTGAGATTTACAGTGGAGTGTATAACGTTCGAAAGATATTTTAACTTGACATAAGCTTCAGTATGCTGGTGCTTTACGTGTAGGTTTTATGACGTCCGCTACTCCTCTGCACGTGTGGAGACACGTCTACGTGAAGTGCAATGAAAAAAAAAATCCTAATAATCGCAGTCATCTCTGCAGCGTGAGAATGGAAGCATCCCTAAGCGTCTTTGTCTACTGCCTAACATTGGCTTCTGTACCTGTGTTCAGAGGAACCGTGTTGGCAAGGCTTGACGCAAAGCACCACGCAGTCGCTCGTACTTGCACGCAGGCCTCGTAACCCTTCAGAAGCGATTATATGCTCCGAAATGAAGGCACTTTCTCGCCGTGCAAAGTAGCACTGCAGCGCGGGTATATAGCGGGTGGCCACTACTCTGCGCAATCTACTCCTATGAGCGTTAAGTCGCTGGTGAAACCGGCGTGGGAGCGTGGTTAATGAGGAAGAGTGCTGAGGTCTCGTTCCTCGGAAGTTCCCGATGGTGTCTGCACGCCGGGAAATATAACGTGAAAGGAAATTCTCAAGGTGCAAGGTGTTCAGAAGAGGCAGTGGCGTTGCAGACACGGGAATGACGAGGGTACGATGCAGGGGAGAATCGAAACAGACAGTGTGTGAAAAAAGTGCAAAGATGAGTAAGCTTTTATTAAGCCGATACCGAAAGGCCTGCTTTGAGACTAAAACTAAAACGGTGTGGCTTGAGAACTCGCTGCGATCCGGTTACGAATTTAAAACTACCTTAAAGTTCGTAAAGGAACTTACCGTCAGCACACTCGGTGTCTAAGTAAGACATCTTTGTCTGAGCGTCATATGATGTAAAAACACCGCTCGTGGTTCTTGCGGACAAGTACTGGCCAGGCGACGAATACGAAATACTTCTTAGCAACTTTAGGCGAGATCGCGTAACGGTGACAGATGAGGTATTCTGGTTTGGCTGCGTTTCGCTCAGCGTCATAACAATTGATGGGAACACAAAAATATGTGGCTATTATTCAACTTGCTTAAGCAAGCAAGTCTGCGTGTTCATAGTGGGACAACTTATTTGTCTAACCTATAGGGAAAGAACTAATAGAGAATCCCAATCACCAGATGGACAAGCGGAGGTTGAGCATTACCTTCATTGGAGAAAATAAGGAACCTGCGGCGCTACGATTTTCAAGTAAAGGTGCTTTTCGAAGGTGCTTCAATGGCTGGGCTACGCACACTCATTTTCGTATTATATTGCTCAACGCACGAAAGAAGCAGTATTTTAAGTAAAGCAAAATTTAAAGGGCTCGTTTTCGTTTGCTATACAGATCGATAATTACAACTAACAGACAAGAAATCCAAGGAAAGTATCAGCGATGTTATTTGTAGTAATTGTGATGTAAATATGACGGAAGTAATATGGAAGAAATGATATGTTGCCGCCGGCAGTGAGCGAACCTCCGACCTCAAGTAAACGCGTCTGATGCTTTACCCACTGAGCAATAGCGGCGGCTACTCACCGTTTCCTTTGCGGCTGTAAGAACAAAGAAAAGCGAGCCCTTACAACTCCCCTTCTTTCGTTCATTCATAGCGAGGGTATCGTTCTGGCAGACTGGGTGCCTTCCGATTGTATGCGAGGGAATATTGGTCAGAAGCTAGCTCGCAAAAAGACCAGGTACGTCCTGACGCCAATAGGAGGAAAAAGAGTGTTCCACAGTCGCCGTCAAGACTAATGGTCGCGCTGACTAACACTCACAGATTTAAAGGCCCATACATACCCCATAAAGTGGGCGGGGGGATGACCGCCGCTGTAGGCTCAGTTGGTAGAGCAAAGGGCGCTCTATTCACTGGAGTGAATAGAGCGCGCTCCAGTCACTATTCAGTAGTCCCTGGAGTCTTGGTTGACCCCGGCATAAGACACTTTCGCGTTAAAAAACCGCCAGGCCTGCGCAGCACAGTCGCAGCGAAAGCTGGAAGAGCGGCTCTTCGAGAATTCATTCTAAATTCTCTTGGGCAACTAACACACGTATACATGCAGGGTATCCACTACGCCAGAAACCATAATTTTTGTGAAGTAAGGAAACACCCATTGTGCCGATATTCGTCTTTCTCTGGATAAGCTAGGTACCCGCTACAAATTTGTGAGGCATTAGGTGCATTTCGTTGAAGCGGCATGTGGCTGATCACGATGAAGAATTACGGCGGAGCCCTTTGTCGTAGGTGGGAAGCTCTAAACCACACACTCGTTGCGGCATTAGTATTGTGTAACGCCTGGTTCTTATTTTACTCTTCGGCCACGCTATATAACATATGCTAACGCGATTCCTTCACCGATATGACACCTGTGCAAAGCCTTTTCGCAAAGGCTCTGTGCTAGACTACTGCCACATAGTCGGCCCGGATGCAAATCCAATCGGATCCTTAATATTGTGTTGTTATCTCCTTTTATTTATTTTGCATGATAGTTGTTACGGACACCGACGGCGGATGGCTAAGGCACTGTTGCTGTGATCTCATATCAGCTTTTGATGTAAAACTTGAAAGAAATAAATAGGAGCGTCCATCTACGGTTGGTTAATAAATTTAGCGAGATCAAAAGAAGCAAAGGAAAATGAAGACAGCACGGTCTTTCCTGCGATCACTTTTGTTCTCAGAGCACACAAACGTCACACCTAACTTTCCCATCCAGAAAAATGGCATGGAGTGGCATCTTTCGTGTCTGATTTATAAAACGGCGCTAAGCTTTTTACTCATCTAAGTACTGACGCAAAGCCATTATAAGTCGACACAATCACTAAGACATATAACTCCTATGTCTTATTTGAGATAAAAACAAAGCAGTGATAAAAAATTGGACCGTGCCAAGCACCTCACAAGCCGCGCCCTTCAGGATGAATTGGCTTCAGTACACGACAGATAGTGAGGAGGAAGTAATAGGAAGTAGACGGCAGCGAGGAAGGTTTTCAGCGAGGGAAAAAAGGAAAATCCGAAGCGTCCTTTCAAATGGCTGCCTCGTCGTGTTCCGATCGAAGAGCCATCCCTAGCCGCCTTTTGTCGAGCGCACTGACATCACTACTGCTCGGCCACGGAAGATCCAGTCTCACCTCTAACTAGATGTCTTGTGTTCTTGTGATATCACGTGTTTTTTTTTTTTACACGGAATTCTTCTGAGCTCAGCTGCATGACACTTTTTCGTGGCTGTTATTGATCAGCTGTTTCTTTTTTAGTTTGTCAACGTCTCAAACTCCAGCCGACACGTAGTGTCTTTTCTACAGCAGAGCTGTTATGGTCGACGTTCAACGTTCATCGTACGTATAAACTTATCATTATGAACCAGCAGGTGATCGATGGCCGCGCCAGAAGTCTACACGTAAGGTTGACAATAGAAGCTGACATAAAGTGTCACTTGCCCACTTTCTTTGGCACATACGTCATATAAGAATTTCACAGCCGGGCTGTGAAGGTGGAGGTTTCCCATGAGTCGTAGATGGAAAATTATCATCATCATGAACCTGCACGCGCTCCATGGGAGTTCAAGCATTCTATAAAGATGTTTAACAAGAGAAGCTAAAAAGTGCTCACCAACACTGTTGTTACGCAGCCTCACGCGACATTGTGCAAGCTGATCTAACTTTTTCTTAGTTTTTCTTAATTTCTTTTCTTTTCGCTACAGATTTTTATAGTGTTCACCCACTGTGCTGTGCTGTTTTGATGGTGTTCCACTGGCACGTTCTGACGAACAGTTGTATTGCTGAAATATGCTATTTTATTATTGGAGGTAGTGTGAACCTTATAATTGATTCAGTACTAGGCCACCCATCATTCCGATTAACATTAGTTAGGACATAACAAAGCTAAGGCGTACATTACCGTTTAAATAGCAGGAAGATTTTACTCGACAGAATCGCCACTGTAATGTCAATAAATTATTGCCTTTAATAACATCTATCACTAGCCTAAGAATAAACTGCGTCATCACCGTCTCAATTCTTCGATATGCGCAGGGTGAGGTCCTGTGAAATTATCATTTCCTTGTGACAAGTGAGAGAGATATATACATATTTATAATGGCAGGAAAGCTGGGAGGTTGTCTTGAACCAAATTTCTGATCGGCTACACCGCGTTTGGAAGGGAGTTATATTGATCACAACCCTACAGGAAAAAAAATTACACAATCTCCCGCTAAAGGCAACCATGTGTAGATGTGAAGCAGCTGGCGCTAACGCTTACACTGGCGGCGGCGTTGACGCTGACGTTCATCGCGGCGTTGCGCAGGAGAGCAATATGGGGAGGCGCAAAGCACGCAGTGATGGAGCGGTGTTTCCTACTGGAACATGCCAATCGCTGCTCATGGGCAATGAGAGACAGAAGACTCGGACTGGACACAGAGACCCGCAGTCCGCTTTTAGTTAACGCGCACGCTGCGAATTTTTATTGTTCAGCAACGCACAGGAGAAATCTCCCACCGGCACCACCTTGCAGGTCAAGATCCATTGCCATATATACGGGGTGGCCAGTGAAGGGTTGTGCAGCGCGAGGAGTCGGTTTTTTCAACCAAGAAACTCGCTAGCAGACGCTGCCTGCGTCCGTGTCGCGAGGCGAGAGAGAGGGGGAGCGTAGGAGAGGAGAGAGAGGGGGGGGGACGCGCATGCGCAGTGGGAGTGTGGACGCCACGGGCAGGAATGCCTAGAGGAGAGAGAGGAGGGGAGGTGCATGCGCAGTGAGGGTGTGGTTGCCGCGGGGAGGGATGCCCTAGAGGAGAGAGAGGGGGAAAGGAGGTTTTTATTTATATTTTTTTAAAGGGTTTGCGCATGCGCAGTAGGGGTAGTCACGCGGCACACCACCACCACTACCGGATTAACCTTAGCCATAAGATGCTTCACATCTAAAAAATTGACCGCGTATCTGCGTGCTTCGCTGCAAATGTCGTCGAAAGACGATAGTCTTGTGCCGGCCATACTATTATGTTTTGCCGTGCCTTAGACAGCACCTACTCCATGTTAAATCGGCCGCAGCTGGCAGGCATTGATAAAATACAGGAGACGCTGCGTGAGATATCGAACCCAGGGCCACTGCCAGCGGCAGCACCATATCGCCGGCAGAAGGCTTTTTCGTGGCGTCGCAGTTCGTGCACAGCGTCGCATTTTCGGCGCCGCCTAACAAACACTAGGGTCTTTAGAATTACGTATCTATGTATATTCTGATAAAGGAACACATGACCTGATACTTATGTATTGATGTTGCGCCTCAGATTGCGTAATATTTGCTTTTTAATCGAAAATGTTCACAAATATGAACGCGAACACCAGTTAAAGATGGCTGGGCGTTCAGCAAGTAGTTAAACTTTGGCCGAGTGGCTGAATCGGGTGACAGACAGACAGACGGACAGACCAAAATTTCTGCGTTGAAGTATCCCAAGAAAGACTATCGTCTTTCAAAAAAGGCACGGTCATCGAGCGGCAGTGTGCAACACCCATACTTTCGCCAGCCGAGCGCCGTATTCTCTCTCCACACTCAAGTATTGTTTACAGCCGGTGCTTGAATGAGTACTTAATCTGGTCGGGGAGAACCAACAAAACTACCCATGTAGCGTTGCTCGCTCAATAAACATCCATTATCATACGTGTGCATGCGTATATGTGCATGCATGTGTGCGTGTGTAGTGGTGTACGAAAAAATGTCATACGTGATTTTTCCTCCATAACTGGCGATATCGTATTGCAATTTCTCCTCGGAACCGATCTGAGCATTTTAATATCAAAGAATTTATATCTGCCCTTCTGAACTACGAGGGTACACTCTGGCGCTAAGCTACCCCGGCAATCGCACAGATGTAGCAGGCTCTGTCATTCAAAAGAAATATGTAAAAATTTTGTTCATGTATCATTGTGATGATGCGCGCGATTGGAGTGTGACCGTATTTAGAAGACAACGACGACAAAGATGACAATCTGCACCTGCTGCACGGGGCGCAAGTAAGACTCCACCAATGAGCACTCTTCACGGTGGCTCGGAGGAGGAGATTCGAGAGTAGAACGGAGAAGCAGGGCAGACGTGGCCGGGAAAAGACGGTGTCCACGGCACGGAGGTAGCGGCCAGTCGTGTACCTGGCATTCGCTCACTGCAGGCTCCCACCTGGCGCCACGTCAAGCTTCTACCCGGTGCCGGGGTCTTGGGATCGTCGCAAGGACGCGCGATCCAGAGCCCGATGTGTCTCCACGACGACTACCGACCATGGGCTGGCGAACGCCGAAAGGGCGTCTGGCCAATGACCTCCACCGGGTCCGGCGTCTACCACCGCGTCTGGGGTCGTCTCTTGCCTCCGCAGTGCCCGCTCGTCGAAAACCATCACTACCAGGACTTGTGAGCCTGGCCCCAACAGCGTGTGTGACTTTTAGGGGCGAAGCTCCTCAGGGCATGGGTTAGTCCCTCGTTGTGCGTCGTAGCCACCTCTAGTACTCGGAGTGCTCACCAGATGGCGAAGGCGCTGCGGTGCTCGCTCCATTCCGATGCGTAGGAGACGGCTCCGCTGCTCGGAGTGCGCACTAGATGGCGATGGCGCTGCGGCGCTCGCTCCATTCCGATGCGCAGGAGACGGCTCCACTGCGTGCTCTAGTGTGATAGCAGACCGCTGGATGGCGCGGCGACGCTAGAATCTCATTGGATGGAGGCGCATTGCGCTCATTGAATCGGAGACCGCTTGAGGAGCGGCGGCGCTCGCTCCACCCCCGATGCGGGAGACCGCTAGAGCGCCAAAGCTATAAAATGCGCTCGCTCTTGGCGCAGTTCCTCTCTCTGTCGGCAGTCAGCGCGCAATGAGCGACGAAGACAAGGCGGCGGAGCGGAGGGCTCGGAAAGCGTGATGATGCGGGAAGCGTGATTTACATGATGATCGACTGGGCAAAATTTACGGAGGATTCACGGTTTACCGATGAACCTCCGCAGCTTCGCCCACTCATCATCATTTACTCCGTGGATATGCTGTGATTTTTTACACCCAACTGTGAACTCATTTTTGTTAAATGCCTTGTGTAATGCATGTTTTATTTTGTATGCCCGATTCTTTATTCTTGTCCGCTATCTGTCCTTGTTCTCTGTAAATATAGGCAACATGAACCATCATCCTGTCTCCATGGCAACCAAGCTATATGGGCAAGAGGATCTATTTTGCCATGTTTAGGACATACGCAGTACCACTTTCAGCTCGAATCCGCATGTTAGTGAATGTGATGTTTCCCGCGATGGTCACACGCGAGTACGTACGAAGCTAGTAGTCTCGCGTTTGTTCTCGCCGTCGCTCATCAACGTAAAAATGAGCAGCTGATAGGCTTTTGCGTGTTTATGCATTTTATTGGCTGAAATTAACAGCAATAATGGGCTTCAGTGCTTTCGAAACCTTATAGCTCAAGCGGAGAAAGCGTTTTGTCACTGCTTGCAGTGCCGTTAGTGCGCAGTATCAATGGTTTAAAAGTTTCGTTCATAGAGCGTTGCGCCAACCTTTCGTACTGAGTGTGGCTCTAGTGTATTGTTTCATGAACAAATACTGAATATAGTGCATACTCAATGTGACTATTGCGATCATGAGAGCATCAATACCTCCCATATCATTGTGTGTTTTTTGGTTCCAGTGGATGGTTGTGCCGCCATGCAGACACTATTGTTACAAACTCCCTTCCCAGCTCCTTTTTTGGAAGTGTTGTCATAAATGATATCTATCTATCTATCTATCTATCTATCTATCTATCTATCTATCTATCTATCTATCTATCTATCTATCTATCTATCTATCTATCTATCTATCTATCTATCTATCTATCTATCTATCTATCTATCGATAGATCTATCTACTTACCCCCTACGTTTGGGCGCTCCTGGTTTTCTCCATAACTTGCCATATACTTAAATTAGCAGAGCAGGGGAGCAGTGTGTACAAAACAGGATCCACTTTTCATGACCGGACAATGTATCTGCCGAGAGTGCCGCGTCCCTCATCCTTGCCACTGACTTCAACATTGATTTATCAAAAGCCTACAACGCCTGATTTTTACATTACATGAAAGACGTTTTCGTTGAGAGCCGATCATCGCAATACCTCGTTCGCACGTACAGGGCAGGACGGATCATAGATGATTTCTCCGGAAGAGGCATCCACGATTTCCAACAGCTGTTCTGTACCTCATACTTCACTGCATGTATATTCAGTAAAGCACGATGACGCCGCGATGACGAATGCCTTCGACAAGTCCTATCCAGCTGCTGGTCGTCACTGATCACAGTGATGATGACCTTGTTCAGAAAACGTCAAGGATCCCCTTCCACAGATTCACATGCATTAGTGAAACGAGCGTGCCTTCTCCGTCATACCGGACAAGGATAAGCACTACATATCAGTTTACCGCTTCTGGCGTTGGTAATACCCATGTTGCTGTTGGCATCGTTAAGCAAATGTGAACAACTGGTTATATAACACCTATGCTACTCTTCAACATATATGAGTGTATAACATTTGTACACATCTTTTGCGTCATTTTGTTACATTTCGCTCAATAAAAATGTTACACCACAGTCACCTGCCCGTCCGCCTCGGTGGAACAGTGGCTGAGGTGCTCGGCTGCTGACCCGAAGGTCGCGGGTTCGATCCCGGCCGCGGCGGCCGCATTTCGATGGAGGCGAAATGGTAGAGGCCCGTGTACTGTGCGATGTCAGTGCACGTTAAAGAACACCAGATGGTCAAAATTTCCGGAGCCCTCCACTACGGAGTCTCTCATAATCATATAGTGGTTTTGGGACGTTAAACCGCAGATATTATTATTAGTCACCTGCCCGGAGCGTGCTTCGTATAACATCGATTCCAACGGTACGTGGGATCAGCCAAATTTTTCCCATGCGTAGGATAGCAAATTGGACGTAGTCTGCTTAACTTCCCTGCCTTTCCGGCATTTCTTCTGTCTCTCTCCCTCTATTTTTTTTTTTTGGAAGAGCAAACTGACGAGACATAACCTTGCGGTCGTCCTTCATAGTGACTTCGAATGAATGAAATAGTTGGCTTGTACGCGCTCCGGAGGCAGTTGGTACACAGTTCATAGAAAATGAAGGCACGACAACAAGGAAACGTGGACGCAAAGGATAAGGTAAGAAAATTTTCGGAACTTGTTCTCGTTTCACGCTATTTGTGATATTGGTTTTTGATAAGGCGTATCTTCAAAGAGGCCACCTTGTAATCCCAAATTTCACTTATAAAGAAGTGACCGCCAGTCAAATGACAGTTAAAATGTAAATATGATCCAATTCGTATGTTAATCAGTGAAATATGCTTGTTATAATTGTTTTGCCAGTTGGTCCGAATATGATATCTCTACTCTTTCTATGAGTATCAGCCCAATAAACTCGACCATACAACCTCGCAAAATTATTTAGGTTCCGAATCACTTTTTTCTCTTGTTAGCAAATATTGTGTTCGTGAGCTCTCTTTCGAAGTACGTGCTAGAACTGAATTTTCTTAGTCGTATTTTCTTTCGAGGAAAAGCAAAGTTGCGGGCAGAAGGGTAAGTCAGCCGTGCGGCGCACTTATTTGTCTACTTGCAGTACCTCTGGTAAATGCACATCGAGAATCCCTATCTCACAGAAAGCACACGCTAAGATTTTTGGTGTGTGCATATCGGTATGATTTCTCATTGCTACACTGAGACTGAAATTATGAGTGCGAGCAAAGTTTTAGGAGGAGGGATGAGGTTATTGCTGCAGCACTAGTTGGTAGCACGCCTCAGCGTCGGGCAGTTGTATATTGTTTACACATTGCGTGCTGTAAAACGTGCATTAGCGAGAGAGGGACAAAGACAATAATTTTGCTAAATAGCCATGATGTGGTCAGGAGCCGGGAAGGTTGGGTATACCCTCCCACTCAGTTATTCGGGCTTCTTGTTAATGGCTGCATATGGATGCAATAATGGTTTCCATCATTTTCATTCATTCAGAGCTTTTCTTCTTTCCCAGAATATGAAAAGAATTTCATTTGTGAACATCTGATTACTGGATGTTTTGCCCGACATACTTCCCGCTCTTCTTTTTTCTGCGCCTTAAAACTTAGTTTTCCAAGAGGCAGTCTACTTTTCGTACTTTGTTTGCTTGCAAACACGTCTCGATAAACATTTCTAACCTTAAAAGCAGTTCCAACGAACGAAAGAAACCGACAATATTACATTTTGAAGCCAGTCCGAGCTGAAACGGAACCGAGTGAAGAATACCCCAATATTATGGCGTAGAAAATTGCGTAATTTTTTAAGTATGTGGAGCCTCCTGTATGCTTGGACGCGTCAATGGGTTAGAAAACTGAGGCATATAATTAACTAGATGTACCGCTACAGCTGTCAGGAAAAATTACACCATCTCCCACCATCACGGAACCATGTGTAGATGTGAAGCAGCGGGCGCTAACGCTTACACTGGCGGCGGCGTTGACGCTGGCGCTCATCGCAGCGTTGCGCAGGAGAGAAAACTGGGGAGGCGCAAAGCACGCAGTGATGGAGCGGTGTTTCCTACTGGAACATGCCAATCGCTGCTAATGGGCAATGAGAGACAGAAGACTCCGACTGAACACAGAGAACCGCAGACCGCTTTTAGTTAACGCGCACGCTGCGAATTTTTATTGTTCAACAACGCACAGGGGAAATCTCCCACCGGCACCACCTTGCAGGTCAAGATCCAGTGCCATATATACGGGCCCGGGGTGGCCAGTGAACGATTGTGCAGCGCGAGCAGTCGGTTTTTAAGTGCGAAGCATTTCTTAGCGAACTTCGGCGACTTTGAGCGTATCTATCTATCTATCTATCTATCTATCTATCTATCTATCTATCTATCTATCTATCTATCTATCTATCTATCTATCTATCTATCTATCTATCTATCTAGCCGCCTACGACTTTGTGCTCTCCTGGCCGTATCGTTAATTGGATTTATACCAAATTTGTTGTGGCATAACATGACCGTATTGCGAACATAAATGGCTGGTCATATCATGAAAATCATGACTAGCTTGTCATGAAAAGCATGATTTACCTGCCACGCTCATGGCGCGCTCCCGGCCGTTTCGTTAGCTTGATATACACCAAATTTGGGATATAGTGACGTGACTGTATGACGAACATAAATTACCAGTGGTAATATGGAAATCATGACTTGTCATGTGCGACATGACTTGCATGCCACGCTGATGGCGTGCTCGCGGCCGTTTCGTTAGCTTGACATACACCAAATTTGGTATTGGGTGACGTGACTGTATGATGAACATAAATGACCAGTGGTAATATGGAAATCATGACTTGTCATGTGCGACATGACTTGCATGCCACGCTCATGGCGCGCTCGCGGCCGTTTCGTTAGCTTGATATACACCAAATTTGGTATTGAGTGACGTGACTGTATGACGAACAAAAATGGCCAGTGGTAATATGAAAATCATGACTTGTCATGTGCGACATGATTTGCATGCCACGCTCATGGTGCGCTCGCGGCCGTTTCGTTGGCTTGATATACACCAAATTTGGTATTGAGTGACGTGACTGTATGACGAACATAAATGATCAGTGGTAATATGGAAATCATGACTTGTCATGTGCGACATGACTTGCATGCCACGCTCATGGCGCGCTCGCGGCCGTTTCGTTAGCTTGATATACACCAAATTTGGTATTGCGCGACGTGACTGAATGAAGAACATAAATGACAGGTCCTAACATGTAAAACATGACATGCGAATTTTGTAAAGCATGATTTGGCTGCTTCGCATTACATCGATTCCCACAGTGTGTGGAATCTGCCGGCTTTTTTCAACCAAGAAACTCGCTAGCAGACGATGCCTGCGTCGGCGTCGCGAGGCGAGAGAGGGGGAGCGTAGGAGAGGAGAGAGAGAGGGGGGACGCGCATGCGCAGTGGGAGTGTGGACGCCGCGGGGAGGGGATGCCCAGAGGAGAGAGGGGGAGAGGAGGTTTTTTATTTATTTTTTTTGAAAGGGTTTGCACATGTGCAGTAAGCATGGTCACGCGGCACACCACCACCACCACCACCACCACCACCGGATTAAGCTTCGCCATAAGATGCTTCACATCTAAAAAGCATTTCGAATAATCGAAGGGAATACAGTGTCAACGTATATATGAAGGCGCATCAAATTTGTCACGTTGAATCAAGGCTAAAAGAAAATACCACCGTAGCAGCTCTATGTGGGAACCAAATGAAAGAAAGGATTGTGGTCGCCTATTTGCACAAACACATATGAGTGAGCAAATCGCAGAAAATTGAGGCAGGAAACGACGCATGGCACAGTTTTCAAACACTTTCGATGGTGAAAATTCCACCTTTTGTATCATTCTTTTCATTAAACTACGCTTTTGCACACCGTTTCGCCATGATTGGCATGCCTTCCCGGTTGTACGCCTCTACTCATTTTTATTTTGCTGGGCTTTTTTCAAGCCTGATCATTATTTCACGCCGCAGAAAAAAGAGACAGCGTTCGTCGCCAAGTACGTAAAGCGAATCCTTTGTCTTCACTGGCTCGCTTTCTTTCGCACGTCATTGTCTGAGTGGCTCCTACAGTAAGCTTTCATTCGCGAGACAGTCTTTCCTTCGCTCGTCTCTTTTACACGCACTTTACGCGTAAACTATGCTTGTCGCTGCGAGAAACATGTAGTGGCTCAGGCTGCACACTCCCAAGAACAAAAGAGTAAGCAAACGCATTGTCGCCCCTCACCTTCTTTTGTTCACGCACTTCTCTCTGCGAAGCTCTTCGCCAAAAATACTTCTTAGTAACTTTCTTCTTCTGTTTACCGCATTTTTCAACACTTTGAGCTTCACGACTGTTAGCCTTCTCATTCAGTGATGCCTTAATTAACACTGCAAATTTAAGCGCGTCGTGAAGATTTTTCGAAAGAGAAAAATAATAATGAGTTTCTGGAATACACTAATGATTGAATTAAACCAACTGTTTTATCTTGGGAATTCTAAAACTCATAAAGCTCGTCACGGTTATTGTTTTCAATGCACTCTAACTGGGGAACAGTGCATGTTGTCACGGTTATTGTGTTCAATGCACTCTGAAGGGGGAACAGTGCATGTTGTAATTTACCGAGTCGCAGGGCAGCGATTGTCCTTAAAGATAGCATTGGAGCTCGTATCCATACGATGTTTGGTTCGTGTGCTTGTAAGATTTGGCATGGATGACCAAAACTAATGTTTGTGTTTTGGAAATCAAGTTACATTATCCTATGCTACAACGCATCCCCAGGAGTTCCACGTTCCGCACACCAAAACACCACTAAGGCCAAAGCCAAAGGCCATTTTCAAGGCCAGACTGATGAGGCTATTATTTTGAAGATGACCACTAATTAAGCCACATAAGATTTCTGCACTCTGTGTACTTGCCACTCAAGCAAAAGCAACTTGTTGCCTTTGCAGCGCGGTTGCCTATGCCCAATGTATGCAATTTGTATTACAATGTCAAGTTCGTTGATTATTTGTCGACATCGGTATGTTAAAAAGCCGTTAGGCCGCCCAGAAGACCAGAACCGTACTATGTACTTACTTGATAAAAAAAGCTACAGCTGCTGCTAAACATATGTCATGGAGATCAACTCTGGTAGCAAATGTCATCGGGTGATCGAAACGCTTCACTGCAACACAGTCCTGGTCTTGTCCATCCATTTTATAACACAAACCTTCTGTATACAAATTATTTTCAGAAAATCATCGCACCTTGTCCCTTTTACATTGCCGTCATTCTTTAACAGGCAAGATAAAACATGTGTTGAACTGCATTACTCTGAACATAGTACTCGCGAATTTATCTTTACGGGCAAAATTTAATGGTGAACCAGACCTTTGAACTTCATGTTTTGCGCACTTCTTTGATATCGATTTCTGAGCGACCGCTAACGCAATCTGTCAGAAAGATAAAGTCCCAACTCGAAGAGCGCTTTTAGCATGACTTGAACATGGAGCATAGGGTCATGTGAGCCTCGTATGGAAAAAAAAAGAAACAAGTGGAGATTATACTTTTAGGTTGAACAGGGTTTAAGCCTTCATGTGTGTGCCAACAACCGTTTCGTTGTTTAAAAAAAAACGTAATACGTTGTCTCATAAGGCAGTAGCTGAAGAATATTAGTCAATTTATTTCTAATGAAGTTTAATTGTAGAAACTCCGGGAAGAAGATGTTGACGTTGGAATAAAAATTGTCCACTAGTATTGGCAGAGAAATGATCTCCTTGGACACCCGCTCTGTAGGAAGCGCCGTTAATGAGAGAGTAGCGTTAGATGGTCGGATGTACTAGAAAATGAAATTCCGTGGATGACGCGCAAGCTATTTGATGAAGGCAGGTGGAAATTGAGGCCACGGAAACATTTCATGTGGACATTTTTTTTGTCCACTTACACCTGCAGAGGACGTAAAAACAGGATTATAATAATATTTGTCTCTCCCATTAAGTATAATCCAAGAATGAATATTCGCTTTCCTGATAACATTTCGAGGAATTCAGCACAGTCGTACACACGCAGCGTATGAAACAGTAAGAAAACATTTCACTCAGTAAGCACAATGACATCAAAGTTCACATGCACAAAAATTTGCTTCAGTGCCTTTTTGATTCCACTCCTGATATTCATTCAGCAAGTGCACTGTAATACGGTAGCAATCACTCGCAAAAAAATTACATATCTGCTAAACTCGTGAAAGAAATTCGCTTCAGAAAATAACATCGTCCGTTGGCATGTTCGAGTAAATATAGTTGTTTCTGGCGCGCGTTCCTTTCGGACGTGCTTGTGAAATCGCACGGTTAGCGCAGCGTTGGGACTCAAACCATTTTACGAAACCGAGGTTTTTTAGAAGCGAGTAAAGGCGCGATTGTTTGCATTGCGGTTCCGATACGCAGCGGAAACACAGAAAAAAAAATCGAATAGCGAAATCACAGGAGGCGAAGCTAAACTGAAAGAAGGTAGTCGGTGCAAGTGTTTCTCGCATGTCTTATCTTACAGGATCGCTCTTTCAGAGTTTTTTTTTTTGTTGAAACCAAGCCATTTCTGAATAACGACAACAAAGGGACGCGATTTTGGGCGGTAAGTGCGTCGCATCTGCTAAAAAGCAGAACTGAATCGATACGTTACCACGCATAGCTTGCGCCAATGCTACCACGTAAAGCTTGCGCCGGGACAAAATTGCTCTTTCGCCCAAAAAGAGGCCTATGACACACTGAGAAAGAAAAAAAAATACTGACATACACGAAGGGGAGCGTGCACTATAGAATGGGAGATGTAAGATTTTTGTTGTACCTCATTTCTTCCGCAACGTTAGATATCGCTGAGGAAAGAAAGGCAGAGACGCCGAATTGAGGTGGAGATAGGAAAGAAAGCACCGAAATGCTGGGCACAATTGTTGGCGCTAACGATAGATGCTTTGCTACCGGCCGTAGGCTGGGACAGTTTTCTTTCGACAAGGACAGTAGAAAGAGAGCTAGATGTAGATAAAGCCTGAAAGCGAGACCGCCAAAAAAGAAAAGCCTGAATAGAAAAAAAAAGTAATAATGGCTCGGTGCCATTTTCGCTGTCCTTATCTGAGGCTGTCAGGGAAACTCGGTTGTCGAAAACCGCTACGGCAGCACCGCAGCCGCTGCAGCCTGCTTTCGCATTGCGCGATTTTTCTGCTGCGGCCGTGCTTTTAGGATCCTTGCAGCAATGGATACGTAGGCGACAGTTTGTAACTTGGACACATAGACAAGGCATGTTGCTAAACGTTCACCCGTGCAGCCGGGAGAGCCAAACGCTTCAATGAGTGTGTTGAGTGGGCGGAGTAGGTTAACCGATATGTCGACTGAACGCGAAGCTAATCGATTGGTATATTTTGTCTAAATGGAGAGCACGGGCGGTGGCATAAGACGCAACAGTCACGTTACGCCGCTTTGTTTTCTGCAAAACGTTTAAGGTGTCGCAGTTATGCGTCATATTGCAACGATACTGCAATATGATCTGCAGCGAATCGATATACTGTAAGGTATTATAACAATCCTTAAAATAGAGTTTCTGTTGTTTTTTTTTCGTTTGCACTGCTTTGTACACGCACGGCAATTTCTACCAGCTTCAATGGAAAGCCATCGTTCATTTCGTCACTGCAGGATGGAGTATGTTTCCTCCAAATTGCTGCTCTCGAGTATTTCGCACGTTTGACGCTGTGTGTATGCAACGTTTTAACGCACAGCAATGCAAGAACTAAATATTGAGGGATATATGAAAAAAAAGAAACATCCACAAAATTTCAAGGTTCTTTCACCTGACCTGAAACTATTTCGATATTTTGAAGTCACTCATTTGCCGCTCATCGTTTCTAATGTGCTGGGTCATGCGCTGAGTGTGTGTACGTGCTGCTATTTTCGATCTCGGTTTACGAAAAAGCATTTCGCTATTGAGCTCTTTCACTGCTCCAACTTTGTGTTGTATTTGCGCTACTTTAGCTTTGCATTTAGCCTATTTCAACATTTTAAAACGGTATTCCGGATTTGTAAACTATTTATTTATTATTTTGGTTTGTATATACAGAATACACGAATAAACAGACGAAACAGGGAGGGAACAGCTGACAATTGCCACCTAGAAGGGCGCAACGCCTGCCTCCTCCTTCGCGAAGGGGAAACATAGAGCAAAGGAAGATAGGAGGCATGCAAAGGAGAGAAGAGAGGAAAGAAAAAAAACAAAGAAAACAAATTGCACAGACGTAAACACAAATAAGTAGTCACATGGAAAAAAAATTTCTCTAAACGCGAGACCAAATCGCTTTTCTCTAAGAAAGTTAGCAGAGCTCGATGAGCCTCCTCACGCCTAGTAGCACATTTTCTAGGAAACAGGCAATCGTCAAGCGTCGTGCACCTAAGTCCAATAAGTCCATATGCCTTCGTAAGCAGTGCTCACTGCGCAACGAATGTGGGACACATTAAAATTATGTGTTCTAGTGTCTCACAGGAGCCACACGACGAACATAACAGACTGTCCGCATGTCTTTGATGATAAAATCGTTCACGCACTGATACAGAACCAACTCTAACTATGACAAGACATGAGGTTTTCTTAATGACAGGGAACAGCGCGTACACACGGGAGAAGAAAGACTGACAGGACTTGTCACTGGCTTACAACAATAGCGCTTATTTCGTAGGCTCAAAAATGGATACGGCTTCTTGGGGAATGGAAACAACCAAGAAAGGGTGGCGGGGGGGGGGGCTCTACGCTAGGTGCGGCACGTTGGGACGCTATACTTAAACTGAATTAATAATATTGGTGGCGTCATTGAAACAGCTATAGCTAAAATGTCATGCCGCCATTCATGACAACTAGGTATTCACTGTCCCTTTTCCTGGATAAATGACTTGACATCTAGAAAATATTTCCTTTCAACGAGTTCAAAGCCAGCGCGTATGGATTTTTCCAAGTCTTTCTCCGCCACGCTTGATCCACATTTGAAATCCATGATCTCCCCATGGCAGCAAATATACATACATAACGCAACTATAGTTCCGTCATATCGGCGCTCTGTGAACGACTGCTGGGGTGGCAAAATGACTCTATTAACTAGGTAATTTTGCTAGCTTTGTTCCTGAAAGTAGGGCGAAATTCTTTGGCCACGAACAGAGGCCGACGGATAATTTCTGGAAACATCCTCGGAAAAAAAAAAGAAAGGTCGGACCTGTATTTGCATGATTACGGTATTCTCATCAGTGGTTGTTACGCATGTTGTTACGCTCGGCATGTCGCGGATGACGCGCAACGGAAGCCATGCTTTTTCAATGACCAGGACTGAACGAACTTTCCTGGCAGATATTGTCGTCACACTGGCTGCCCTCTATCCTTCTTTCTAATCTCCTGTACATTGCTCTCCAACTTGCTATTTTTTCCTTCTCCCACATTCTATATTGCTGTTAAATTAGGCCCTTCAAGAAATGCAGTTGACCAGTACAGAAATCCCATTCGTTTCTATAACCCTGTGCCCTGATACTTACGTTCTTCCATCCCAAATATCTGTCTTCACAGAGGTCTCTGTCTTCCTCCTTCTTTTTGGTTTTATTTTCCTGTTCTCGAGAAATTTTCGAGAGCGAAGCTTTTTGGCTGAGCAGGTTATCGCTTCTGAAGCGCCAACGCTTGTCCAGGCGTGCATAGTTCCTGCGCTGCTGACTAAACGTAGGAAGTAAAAAAAAAAAACAGTCGGATACCGCTTGTCCCACATTCGTGTCTTCCGTTCTTTTTTTCTTTTTTTTTACTTTTACGGGGGCACAGGGGTTATGCCCCTGCTCCCCTTTGGATATTACCGATACGTTGCCGTTTTCGTAACCCGCTCGACTGGAACACTGTTTCCTTGTAGCGGTACCAAAATAGCCGGTGCATGATCCCAGTGATTACGCTTCCACTCTTATACAAACACAACGCTCAAAAAATATGCGTGTCAATTGATATTAGGAAAAAGGCTTTGGTTCGGCGTAGCTGGAACAAACACTTGTAAGCTGGAACAAGCACTTGTAAGCCGGAAATTACAACGAAATCACGACAAACCACAAACATGAAACGAGGTAAGCACTGGCGTTGTGGATGCCTCATCTCTTCTTAGCGGTTTGGCCTCGTTGCCGTTGCAGTTTATGACTATTTTATTAGCACACTGAAAAAACTACGGTGAGATGTGGTGCTGTTAATGCAGGCCATACAAGAATAGCTCATTGATATTGTGCATTTGAAAACCCATCGCGCTCATACTCCGCGGCTATCTTCATTGTGCTTCACGTTCGTATAAGCTATATTAATGCACATCATTTATTTGTTGAGGTTTTTTCTCATTTTTTACACGCTTTCTCCTCCACTTGCGCAAAGTAATGCGCCATATGCATTATCGCCAACACCGTCTTATTACTTCGCTTTCGCTCTCTCTCTCTTTGTAGGCGTTTTGTCCAGGTGTTTGTCGGATATTTATGGCTAGTAGGATGTTCAATATCCAGTACTCGCCAGCCTTCCTAGGAACCAAGACTCAAATGGTACGCCTGAGATCCTGCGTCCAGTCCTCAATTTTGCTTAAGCTCACGCGAAATGTTTGCATGCTCACTTGCTTGTATATTCTTATCTTTTCAACCCTGTATCCCCTTCTCCCAGAGTAGCATAAAAACCCGGGGCGCTTCTGTTTGCCCTTCCTGGCTTTCCTTCCTCCTCCTCCTCCTCTTCCTTACGTCGTTACAGGTACATTGTGGCATTCTCCTGTGAACTTGAAGCGTTCTCAATATCAGTAAGTTCTTCAAAATAGCGTCGCACATTATTTATAACGACCGAAAGAAACCTACGTCTCGCAATGGTTAGCCGCATGAACGCTACACTGATTAACGTGGTGAATTTTTAAGGCAACGGCTCAGAGCAGCTGTTTTATTGCGATATAAATTATATTGACACTCCAGGTGCACTTTAACCGTCACCGTCAAGTTCCGTATTAACTGGCTACCCTGTGCTGGGGAATGGGGTAAGGGGAGTAAAAGATGATAGAAAAGAGATATTACAAGAAAAAAAAGAAAGAAAAAAAAGACAGGAAGAGAATGAAAAATAAATGAAGACAGAGTCTTAAAGTCTGTCGCTCAGACCAGTTGCACGCAAATAAACGAACATCACCCAGCGTGTCTTATGTTCCATGTGCGAGTATCGATTTATGTAAACTTGCAGAGCTCTCACCACTACAAAAACGAACCGAATATGAAAGGCTGAAATTCTTTTTCAAAATAAATGATAATCACTTCAAACTTAGCTACGACAAGTACTTCGAAATCAAAACACAAGAAATATCAAGACACAGACACAGTATGTGTATAGCACCCCATAAAGTACATAATGACTGTTTCAGGTACAGCTTCTTCCCTAGGGCGACTCGGCAGTGGAATTCATTACCAGATTCTGTTGTGAAAATTACATCGCTTACGGAGTTTTTAGAAGCAATAAACTCTATAGTGTATTTTGATGCCATGCATTAGTTAAGATTGTGACGCCAGGTGTAAATTACGTGCCATGTAATTAGACTGTGATATTTTTTATGTGTTTTGATATGTGCTATAATGTATGTGTTTCAGCAGTGATGCCTTCCTTTCATATGTTTCACTGACGAACTTCTTAGCTGAAACTACATGCCTGGCAATTATAGATTTATTATATAAATTTTGATTTGATATGTGCTGTGAAATAATGTGTTTCAGTAGCGCATGCTCCTTTGTTATGTTTCTCTTATGCACATTTCTGTTTAAATATGACCTCATTCCACTCCTGTAATAGCCCGTAAGGGCTGAAAGTATCAATAAATGAAATGAAATGAAACGAAATGTGCGCGCGCAAGCGCTCGTGACGAACGCTGCTCTAGCAGAGATGAAGCGAAGGCGGTCGTTTCCGTTGCGCGAAAGCCGCATGAATTGGTGCCGGAGGGTGCCTGCTTTGCTCAGACAGCATTTGCATAATTCGACTATCCAGGCCGGGTCACCCGCGGCCGCGCACATCGTATCTCTTTTAGATTTTCACCTATGGTTTATACATTTATGCGTGTCGTGTTCTCATCGAAAAGTTTGCTTTGAAGCCATAAACAGAACGAAGGTCGTTTCGCGCGCTACAGTTGCCGCGTGTAGTTGTGCCAGCAATTTCTTCAGTAACGCCAGGTTTCACGAGAAAGGAGTGGTCTGCTAGCTTTATACCCTCTCTCAATCTAATTTCTTGCTGCCACATTCACTGCTTCGCGTATGCGGCGAAGCTAATTTTATTATTGCAAAAGCCGCCTCTGATATCAACTACTTCTCTATGAGTAATTTTGTGACCCGGGCTTTAAAATAGATCATGCTTTAATATTATCCTCATCATCACGCTTCCTTTTATATCCCCATCGTTCATTGTCTCAATCGAGCATATTGGATCGCAATGCACGCAGGAAAAGATGCGAGAGGAACTCGGTAATAAAGCCGGATTATGCAACAGAGAGATTCCCACTTTCACTTTCATCGCTCTAAACGTGCCCTGGAAGAGGGAACAAAGGACGCGAAGTGGAACCACATGAGGAACTCAGAGAAGGGTTTTATGCGGAGGCCTTCGGTTTTGTTTCGCTCGCTTTGCCTAAAACAGTTACGCCGCTCTTGCGGAGGGTGCTGGGAGGATTTCGCGCGCGATAAATATCCAGCTGTTACCTCGCTACTGGTGATATTAGCCTACAACTGGAGTTCGGAAATGTATCTAAGCACACACAGCTGAACAACTGGACGAATTGAAGAACTGCACAACTGAACGGGCATCCGAAAAGGAAAAAGTCATCGCTTTTTCTTTTAGCTCGCGTAACTCCCAGGAGAGAGCGAATTCGTTCGCGATATCCTCTTCTAGCACGAGCGACGTGACCGGAATACGTCCAAGCCAACGGCGCCCACGTATTTCCGCTAGAAAGAAGCAGTCTGCGTTTTTGTTTCTTCTGCCATATATTATTCCCCTCAGTGGCATAAGCCTACTATACTGTACACATTAGTCTGTACCGTGAATACTTCGCGGGTTCACTTTGACCGTCCATCCTTACAAAGGAAATCGGAGTGTCATTTCCTTCCCAGTACGTCAGTAAACTAAGTGTTGTAGGAACACTGGGCGAAGTGCGCAGTTCACGCACGGAGTATCACGCACCAGCAATGCTCAGTGGCAATCGAACATGTGCCACGCAGAGGGCACGGGTTGGATTTCCATTCTGTCCTTGGTACTTTTTATTTAGTTAGTTTTTCCCTTATTTGGCGCGATAGTGGTTACGGACACCGGCGGCGGCGGCGGCGGATAAATACGGCGCCAGAATTGGCCCTTTTTGTGATTTCATAACACCTTTCGCTGTCATGAATCCGCTTGAACATAAAGAATAAGTACATCATCATTTTAAGTAACATTGGACATATACTGGCGTTGAATAGGCTCCAAACAAGTTAGGCTTTAGAACACCTGTCGCACGCTGTGATCTAAAGCTCTCAACGAGTATCAGGGATGCCGCAGTCAATTTTGCAGCAGCTTGCGTCCGCCAGAGCTTTGGAAAAGGGTTACGAGAGTACTTGCGCTAAGAAACTGGAAATTCCACATAATTTTTATTAGACGAATAGCTTCTTTTCCCGATAGATAGAATGTACATTGAGAAATAGGAGAAGGGTGTCTCTTTTCTTTGGTAAATATTTGTAGAAAGACAGCTATATTTACGAGCCGTATATCGCATCGCAGTATTTGCTGCAAGATCCACAGTGGAGCCAGCCCTGGTAAAGTGCGTGATGTTGCCTAAATAATTAGCGATGTATAATATTTTGCCAAATATTTAGTCCAAAATATGGGACAATATTTAACGTTGTATAAATTTCTCATTCTCTCTGAAGACGGTAACATGGTACTGTGACTATGATAGTGGTTTTCTTTGTGAAACGCACTATATTGGAAATTCGGAGAAAATTCAAAGTAGCAGGCCTATGATTCATGCATTGAGATTTTTCATTGCAAGGCTGTCTGGAGGGTATTGAGAGCGCGAGAAAGCGAGAGTCAGAGAAGATAGAGCAACAAATTGTTCCATTCAATGGTTTTTCGTGTTTAAGGATATATTTGTCGATGCGAACATATTCAAATATTTGTAGATGTGAATATGCGAGAAGTATATTTGTGAGTGCGAGTATATTCAAATTGAAACTATTCTTCAATTTCATAATTTCACAGAGAAAGCTCATTAATTGGCAGGTCTGTAAAGGTAATTGTAGGCGGCCAGACATACGATCCTCGCGTGTTCATGTACAGTGGCGCTCAATATGAGTCGCAACACGTTGTCTGTACTCAAAATGGCGCCACGACTGCAAAGTGGCATCTACATAGAAAAAAAAAAATTGGTGAATTGAAGTATCTCAATTAGCGGTACTTTCTGAACAAATTTAACGTTCCTCGGTGTCATTGTTCAGGCTTGGGGTCACTTTAACCACCGCCAGCGTGTTGCAACTCATATTGAGCATGACTGTAAAGCAGCGTGAGTCACGGTTAGGAAGGTGACTCTTCACTCCCTCTCTCTCTCTCCTGCGAAGCTGCTCGCCGAAGTCCCTTTCGTTTGCTAATACAGAATGAAGGGGTAATTGAATAATCAGTGACATACATTTCTCCAGCTCTCCACCGCGCCACGCAAACACATTTAGGGTCCCAAAGGTCGCGCGCCATAGCAGGTGCACCTCGACGCACACCGCAATTCGGTTTGACAGGAGCAGCTCCCATGGACGGTTTTCTATCGGTGTAGGAATTACGAAGAAACCCAGCCAACATGTAGACGGTCAAGTGAGACGAAATAAAGGTATTCCTTTGAAATTATCAGAGCTAATGCAGAATTTCTGATCTCAATTTAAAAGAAAAGCTTTAACCGCAGCTGGAGTGGGTATTGCTTCAGATAAATCTTTAGAGATAATTGCTGCGCGCTAAAAGAACGCCACCTTATAACGTATTCTCTCTCTCTATCTCGGCACTGGGCTTCTCGTACAGCGTCCGTCGCCTCCCTTTAGTCGCTACAGTGGCGTCATTCTCAGTAGTAGAACGCCGCTGTCAATGAACAAGCACCACGGGTATAAGAATACTAGCGTGGATATTCGCGAGAACAAGACCACGCGGAGGATGTTGCAATAGTGACGCAAACAAGTGGTGTCTTTTCTGCGGTCGTCGGCTGCCTCTCTCAAGGGATGCGCTTTTATCCCGCCAGATGCATCGCCACACCGGCAAGAAGCCATGTGAGCCTGGGGAGTGATTCGTACGCCTAATACGCACTCAGTGGTCGGTGCTGCTGTTGGAGTGGGACATGTGACCATGGCAGGACCTGATAACTGAATACCTTGCTTTCGCGGTCTCTGTCTCTTGGAAGTTTCGGTCCTTTTTGGCGATCAGGTGCTTTTCGCATACCTCTTGCGACGGCAGAAGGCACAGTGGTTTTTTTTGGCAACCTCATTTGCGTTATCAAAAACAATTGTCCGAATAATAGAGCTAGAAGACAGACGGCGTTTTAAATAGATCTTCATAGAAAGGCTGCAGGAATAAATCAAGCTTAGTGGAAACCTACAGCGTTCTTTTTTGTAAAGAGGGAGCACATGTGTGATTGCTCCCACTTTATGTCAGCCATCTGCTAACATTCATTACTTGATGAAAAAAAGACCGGACACTAAATGAGTCGTCTTTCTTGTTCTCCATCCTTTGAGAACATTATCTTTGCTGTTTCATTTACTTTATCACGCTTATTGCTCGTGATATGCTTGATTAATTTATTTGTTTTATACATTAGAAATTACATATTGCTTTTAAAGAGCATGCGATGTAACTTTGAGCTGCTGTTTACAAGTGCACTGCACAAACAAGATCTCGCCTTTTGAAAGGAGTAAGTGTTGTATTAAACTGGGCAGTCGCGCTCGTTGGCATCTAATTCAGAGATACTGGAGAACAAGTAGCCAACAGAACAAAGAAAGATTGAGAGGCGCTAATCGTCGTTGTCGCTCGTTCTAGTAGTTCTTGTTGCATATGCATGTTTCTTGCGCTCCAGTATTTGAAATGTATGCTTAGTAACTTAACACAGTAAATAGACACAAACCTAAATTCGCTTAGCGGTGACATGTTGAGCTGTACGACGAGCACATTATCGCACGGACGCTGCTTCCACAAGCTTTCTAAAATTGTTCAGAATGCTCCAGGTCTTGTTAGACGCTTGGCATCCTAACGTCGTGTTTATTGGAATAGAGTTGACATTTTCAATAAAATGAACGATTTTCGAAGCTGTTATTTGTTACTAACCATCAGTAACGTTTGATACTAGTGATGGTGGCAGCAGATGTGGTGTTTGCTAACTGCCAATTGAAAAAGGGAAAAAATGGCATTTGTTTGCCATGTAAACATCAATATATGGCATGTAACGTCAATAAACTGCGTTCCTGCCCTGTTTATATTTTTCATAGTACAGGGATGCCCTTTGTATGTCAATATATTAACGCAATGAATAGAGGGGAAGTCTATGTTGCCCAGTCATCCTGAACGCGTGCAACACAACCCAGTGTCCGTAACTGTCGCGGAGCTTCCCACAAACAGCAAAAAGGGATGCGATGACCGCACTGGTCCAACCGTGCTGGCCAATATTTCTCATCGCTATATTGCGATTGCATGTGAAGTCGACCACTTCGGTTCGTTTGATGTTGGTTCATGAAAAAAATGTGGGCAGCTTGCACGACTGGTGCAAGGCTGGAATAACAGCGGACCTTCTGGCCGACCTAGATTATCGTCAATGTTTTAATTAGCGTGGCCTCATTTAGGAAGGAGCTGATTAACGAGACCTTGATTATCAGGGTCTCAATTAGCAAAGACCTCTCTTTGTCTCTTCCTGCCTGTTTTCTTTATCTCCCAAGGTTTCCCTCTCTCGTTTATTTTCCCCTCCCGTTTCTTCAAGTCACATGCCTTGAAGAAACCTCTCATAGCAAATGGATTGTGCCAACTTAATTGGGTGTGCAGGCCACTGGCCTTAACATCCGCCAAATTACTAGGTGATACGAACAAAAATGTGTGATGACTATCCTCCTTTCTCGAATGTACTTTTGCGAAGAGCAAACTGGTTGTATTTAAAGTCAATCCTAAGGAAAAAAAATAGGACAAAGATAGCGTGTGCCGGCCGAGTAATTGTGTCGCACCCGCTAAACGCAGCTGGGCCAGGTGCTAAGTGACGCGAGATGATATGTAAGATAGAGACCGCTCATAATGGTGATAGCATTCTGGTCACGCGAACCGGCGAAATGATGAGCCTAAACAGCTCCGCTGTTAAACATTCATGCGCCTTTCACTCACCGTATAAATGGGTGCAAGTGAAGCTTGGTATGGAGGTGCATGACGTAATGCTTTCATTTATGCATGTATTTATTTATTTACTTTAGGTAGTGGCCGTCTCCGGAACGCACTTTTCGGGCGCAAACGACGTGTCATCTTTCATGTTCTTTGCAGCGTTCGCCAGCTTGCAGAGCGGCCCAACGAAAGGACCATCACGCGATCATCATGGAAACGCGGCTAGGAACTCAATTTTCTCGAAGACAGAATTTTCCCGACATGTGCAATTCCTGATATCGACCTCACGCGTTGGGCATCGGACCGCTGCTCCTCTACTCACACGAAATGTTGTAATGAAATGCCCACGCAAAGTCTACTGTTTGTCATTTTTTGGCATTTTTGATAGAACGCATTCATATGCTTCAGTTCAGCTCCCATTGGGCAAAATCGTTTTGTTTCATTTATTATTTCTTTGGCGCGAGCATGCTAGCTATGGGTGGGGAAGGTTTTTTCGAACATCACCACTGACTCAGGTCAGTCAACACAAGCTTCCCTTGAAAAATAAAAGCCACGCCTGCCATACTTCCGTGAATATGGCAAGCAAGTGCCGCCAAAGGGCGAACCCACATTGACTTTTTCAAACGAAACTTCCATTGACTGACCTGTGCAGCTGGTGGTGTTCCAACCCTCGTTTTCTTTCTTTCAACTTTCTTTCTTCATTGCTTCCTATGTTGCCGCCTCTTCACCATTTCCTCCTCGTAACACTCCTATTACTTCTCCTCACTCTCACTTCTCTTTCCCATTTCTTGCTACGCTATACTGTCAAACGCTATGCTAAAGTTTACTCCCTCCCCTCCTCCTTTTCCCCCCAGCTTTTGCTCCTGCTCACGCTAACATCAGTCCTTCTCACAATCGCTACCCTTTCCCATTTCATTGCTAAACAATGCCATACATAACTATGCCCTTGCCCATCCTCCTTTTCTTCCCCTTCATCATCACTTCCCTTTCCCACTTCCTTGCTATACTATTGCCACATGTGCTTCTTTCTTTCTGTTTTCTTGTTACCGCCTAATTACAATCTAACTGCTGCCTTGCGCAAAGCATGCCCCAATGAGTGGGAACTATCTAGATAATGTTAGAACCTTCCGCTCAGATTACGTGCCCAACGCGAACATTGCAGTAGGTTCTCAACTTATGCCGCCTCTAGCGATAACGCTGGAATCTTCGATGATACATGTATAAAAGCCGACACGCTTGACCGCTTCTCAGTTTATCGACGGCCGACGATATCAGTGCACAGCGTGCATTGCTTGCTGCAGTTTGAGTTTGTTTCGCGGCCACAAGTTCGGCCAAATAAAGAGTTTCTTAGTAGACACGCCGACTGTTGCCTTTGTCAACGTCACGACCACGTGACACTCTACTATGCATAGCTGCGCTCTGCTACGACCTGTTTGGTACATACCTGCTTTCTGTGACACATACTCACCGACTTTCCTGTCTACGACATCGGTCTTACTCCGTGCTTAAGCAGCCCCTCTGTTGAAGTGTTTCGTGTAATAACTACGTGACTAATATCAACGATCGTTTCCGCTTACCCGTTAAAAATTACCTTTATGAAGTCTGTCTTTTAAAAATAGGGGTCAATTCCTTCCAATAATGAAAAAAAAATCTGCTTTTATAACGCGATTACAGCTCTGCATATGACCATGCAGACGTTATTTTCGCAAGATCTCTTCATCTACTCAAACCTCGGTAATAAAACTGATTACTCGACAATGCGAAATATCCTGTTATAAAGTTACCAAGCAAGCTGCGCCTAATTCGATAGAATGTCACAGCACTCTAGAAGCGGGGTAATGGACACGTATGATCATTAGGTATGTATGCCTGTGATCGTGGCCGAATCGAAACAATTCATCTCTTGTTTTATTGCCGCTAATGGGTATTTGAGGCAGTTGGGGCTTTTATGCTTTGCTAGTTTACCACAATTAAAACAAGAACAAATAAGCCGAACGTGGCCTTGCAGTAATCCATTCAAGGGCCTCGCATTAGATTTATTTTTATCGTTTACAGAGATTTCAAATTGAAGTGAGACAAGAACCTAGCTGGGTGCCCACTTAGGCCCTACAATTACGTGCACTATGATAAAACTGCTGTCTTGTTCACGGCATTACAATATATGGAAAGACAATCATCTTGATGCATCGTATTACGAATGGTCGTCGAGGTGAACTGTAATGCACGCCCTGCTCTAACTAGATGCTTGGCTCTATGTCAGGGCCAGTACTATAAAATGATGATGAGGCAAACTTAGTGAAATTCACCCATATTGTGCGTGCGTGCGTGTGTGCGTGTGTGTGTGTGTGTGTGTGTGTGTGTGTGTGTGTGTGTGTGTGTGTGTGTGTGTGTGTGTGTGTGTGTGTGTGTGTGTGTGTGTGTGTGTGTGTGTTTGTGTGCGTGTGTGTGTGTGTGTGTGTGCGTGTGCGTGCGTGTGCGTGTGTGTGTGTGTGTGTTTCATGATGACCCAAAACGTCGAAAGTGGTTTCTGTTTTTATGTTTCGCTGCCGTGGCACTGCCCTTAATATATGCATGATTAATCGAAGTGACAAGGCGGACAGAGAAGGAATAAAACTGCCGTTAAACCGTTCAGCTGCGGATATTTGTGAGGAATATCGAGGCCACGCACATACTGTGCTCTTTTGTGCACAGACAACAAATTAATTACTGCGCTTGCTACACCTGAAAGACCGGGGCACCGAAAGGCACCCAGCTACGATCATTATCGTAAAAGTCGGTTGCTCCAGTTATCGAATGATCGATACGCCAATTCAGGGCAGAATTTTAGGAACACAGACATGTTTCTAGTAGCCTACGGTCAAGTGATCTGACCAGTAATGGAAATTACGTTTACTAATAATGACACGATTAAGGCACATATATACCCTAAAAAGTGGACAGGGGGGTGGCCGCCGTGGTAGCTGAGTTAGTAGAGCATCGGACGCGTTATTCGAAGTTCGCAGGTTCAGTCGCTGCCCAAGGCAACTTATCTTGTCGTCCACTTTTCTTTCTTCACATTTACATTACGTTTAGGTACTACTAATAAGATCCCCTACACTTTCCTTGGCATTAAGGTCTGTTAGTGCTCATTAATATTGCGTCTTACAAGGAAAAACGAGCCCCGATAAAAAATTTCCACTCTTTTCCTTCATTCAGAGCGAGGGTCTCGTTCTGGCAGACTTGATGCTTTCAGGTAGTATGCGAGGGATTATTGGTCAGCTGCCAGCTCGTAATAAGATCACGTGCTACGTGGCGCCAACAGGCAGCAAAAGAGTGCTCCACACTCGTCGTCATGGCTACTGGCGGCGCTGACTGACGCTCCCACGTTAAATGAACATATATACCCCATAAAGTGGACGTGGGGATGGCCGCCGTGGTAGCTTAGTTGGTAGAGCAACGGACGCGTTATTCCAAGGTCGCAGGTTCGGTCCCTGCCCAAGGCAACTTATCTTTTCGTCCACTTTTAGATGTGAAGCATCTTATGGCGAAGCTTAATCCGGTGGTGGTGGTGTGCCGCGTGCCCACCCTTACTGCGCATGCGCAAACCATTTAAAAAAAATAAAATAAAAAACCTCTTCTTTCCCTCTCTCTCCTCTAGGCATCCCTCCCCGCGGCAACCACACCCTCACTGCGTTTGCGCCTCCCCTCCTCTCTCCCTCTTACACTCCCCCCTCTCTCCTCTACACATCCCTGCCCACGGCGTTCACACTCCCACTGCGCATCCGTGTCACCCCCTCTCTCTCCTCTCCTACGCTCCCCCCTCTCTCGCCTCGCGACGCCGACGCAGGCAGCGTCTGCTAGCGAGTTTCTTGGTTGAAATAACCGACTGCTCGCGCTGCACAACCATTCACTGGCCACCCCGTATATGTGGCAATGGATCTTGACCTCCAAGATGGTGCCGGTGGGAGATTTCTCCTATGCGTTGTTGAACAATAAAAATTCGCAGCGTGCGCGTTGACTAAAAGCGGAGTGCGGGTCTCTGTGTCCAGTCGGAGTCTTCTGTCTCTCATTGCCCATTAGCAGCGATTGGCATTTTCCAGTAGGAAACACTGCTCCATCACTGCCTGCTTAGCGCCTCCCCAGTTTTCTCTCCTGCGCAACGCTTCGATGAGCGCCAGCGTCAACGCCGCCGCCAGTGTAAGCGTTAGCGCCCGCTGCTTCACATCTACGCATGGTTCCCTTTAGCGGGAGATGGTGTAATTTTTTTTTCTTCACGTGTACATTACGTTTACTACTAATACCATCCCCTATACTTTCCTCGGCATTATTGTCTGTTATTGTTCATTAACAATGACTGATAAACGTATAGGTCCACATGTGTCCTAATCATCTGCCATAATATTCATCACGTTATCTTTTGTTTTCTTTGTATCCCTGCGTTACACTCCATCAACGGCAGTGCTAGAAATTTCTTGAATGGGCGAGTTGGTCGAGCAGCGATTAGAATTCTCCTTGGCACACCAGATCCCAACGACACTCTGGACACACGAAAACCTATCATCCGGCACAGGATAATATGGACGCCAGGTCACATGGGACTGGAGGGGAACCAGGAGGCAGACAGGGTGGCTCGAGGGTATACAGCAGACCGAGCAGCCCATGACACTGCTTCCGAGGAGCCTATCCCGGTCCCGTGTGAGTATGCGGCCATCCTAAATTATTACAAAGGACTCAGGCGTACCTACTCCCTTCCCCACAAGAAGCTCACAAAGGAGGAAGCTGTCAGCTGGCGCTTAATCCAGACCGGAACTTACCCGAACATGCATTTTCTCAATAAAATGCACCCCACAGAATACTTTGCGCGCTGCCCATGGTGCTCTGAGAAACCCACACTAATGCACATTACATGGATCTGCCGGGCCATTCCCGGCCTGCCCGTCATTGAACAAGCGAGTGTGGAGCGGTGGGAGGAGTTGCTGGCCAGCGATAGCATTGACGATCAGATCAGTTTGATCGACAGGGCCCGCAGGGCGGCAATCGCCTGTGGCGTCCTGGACTGAGGACAGCCAGCACTGCTAGATGGGACTTGCGGACTAAGCTGGCCCGCACCACAAACCTTTTTTCTCACAATAAATGTTTTCCTTCCTTCCTTCTCCCCATGTCGTTTAAGCGGCTTGCGTACGCGCTCATGGATGACGACGAAGAGGTGCGTTAAACTATATCTTCCTAAACCGAATGCACATACGCGACTGGTTGAACCAGAATGCAGGTGAAATACAACGTTGATTAGTGCTATGCAGCGTGAGAGAACGGTGCAGTCACCTGAAATACGTTTAGAGAACGCGTATAGTATGTATCTTTTTTTAGAATGAAGTGCGCACAATGCCATTTAACAACAGTTGTTGTAGTATCATCTCTCCCGTTTTGTTTTGTTTCTTTTTTTACTTCTTACCGCAGCTAGGCAATCAAACACTTGAGTGGAAATAGGATTTACTTTCTTTATTTTGTTTATGAACACATCTATCGAAGAACTGGAACGGCCGCTGCGTAGATGCCCTCAAAAGGGCCACGATAAAAATAAAGGTGGTACTTTGAAAACGTATGCCCCTCGGTACGCAACACATACCACTCCGACATCGCACACCCATTATGGCTGCCTGCCAGACGGCGCCCCTTGCGTAACAATTGATTATAACTCAGTAGTCAGCTCTGCGCAGATTGCTCAGGCGGCAGGGGCTTGCTTAATGCAGTGTGAGAGTACGCTGCCGGACAATGACGCCTCAACGTGGTCTATCCTCAGACATAAAGAAACGAGTACACAACACTTCACGAAAGCAGTGGTTGCAGTATTACGAAAATGCACACTTTTTCTTTCACGTATACAATTTTT
>JALIZH010017473.1:0-25319 GCA_030522465.1 Rhipicephalus appendiculatus
TGCAGACTACGTCGTAAAGCGCGTCGTAAAAGAGGCATTGAACCTTGGAGCCACAGAATACTGAGATTTTCTGTGTCATTTTGTGTGCAGTGTACGGCTCAACATACCTTCGAATGTGCAAAAATATGCCAGGGTGAAGCGCGTGTATAAATAACATGCAAAGTGCTCCGGCACTTTTTTTCACTCCCTGCGTAGCACTTTCGTCCTGGAAAAGATTTTTAGATTTAAGCTGAAATAATGTCGTTATTTTTCATGATTTATTTTGAACACTGTTCTGGAACTCTTTTTCCTTTTCGTTTTCTGCAATAAACTATTAAAAAAGGAATAATTCTAGCGACATGAACTCTAAATATGAGGGAAAATACCCACATGCCTGGAAATATGAACGCGTGCCTCAGCCAAGCGTAACGACCTCTGGTTTCCTTTACATTGCATTTTGTACACGTAAAGAGCAGCAAAGTCCTGGAAAGACGGCAATTATATCAGTGGAAAGTGAGCAAAATACCATTCAGACTAACGGCTAAGTTTTTCTGGTAACATAGGAAAGAAGAGATCCACTTGACAGATGACTGCCCCGCTCTTAGAGACACTAATCGAGTTTTGACAGCGGAAATCAAGTTACGCTTGGAGGACAGCGAGTGGCAAAACGTTTCAGCCAGAGCTTGGCCTTCGTTGAATGCACAGAAAAGAAAATCTCGCTTTATGCTTTTCCTCGACCGTGTGTAACGGCAACATACGAGATGGGGAACGGAGCAGCATTGCCTTCTGTGTACGTTCATATGAGATGGAGGGGTCCTGGCTGTAGGTGGACAATAATAATATACATTACATGCGCGCCGACAGTGGGTGATCATACGAAGACATATTAGAAAGTATTAAAAATCTTAAAAGCGGTCATGTGCTCGAAGAAGCTGAAAAAATTACACCATCTCCCGCTAAAGGGAACCATGTGTAGATGTGAAGCAGCGGGCGCTAACGCTTACACTGGCGGCGGCGTTGACGCTGGCGCTCATCGCAGCGTTGCGCAGGAGAGAAAACTGGGGAGGCGCAAAGCAGGCAGTGATGGAGCAGTGTTTCCTACTGGAAAATGCCAATCGCTGCTAATGGGCAATGAGAGACAGAAGACTCCGACTGGACACAGAGACCCGCACTCCGCTTTTAGTTAACGCTCACGCTGCGAATTTTTATTGTTCAACAACGCACAGGAGAAATCTCTCACCGGCACCACCTTGGAGGTCAAGATCCATTGCCATATATACGGGATGGCCAGTGAACGGTTGTGCAGCGCGAGCAGTCGGTTTTTTCAACCAAGAAACTCGCTAGCAGACGCTGCCTGCGTCAGCGTCGCGAGGCGAGAGAGGGGGGAGCGTAGGAGAGGAGAGAGAGGGGGTGACACGCATGCGCAGTGGGGAGTGTGAACGCCGTGGGCAGGGATGCGTAGAGGAGAGAGGGGGGGGGGACGCGCATGCGCAGGGGTAGTTAGACGCCGCGGGCAGGGATGGAGAGAGGGGGGAGTGTAAGAGGGGAGAGAGGAAGGGAGGCGCATGCGCAGTGAGGGTGTGGTTGCCGCGGGGAGGGATGCCTAGAGGAGAGAGAGGGGGAGAGGAGGTTTTTTATTTTTATTTTTTTTAACTGTTGCGCATGCGCAGTAAGGGGGAGCACGCGGCACACCACCACCACCACCACCACCACCACCACCACCACCACCACCACCGGATTAAGCTTCGCCATAAGATGCTTCACATCTAAAAATACATTTTGTTTCGTCTTTAATTCGCGAGACTTGAGATTAATGCGAGCATGGGTGCCAAGCAGCAATAACTCAATAAGCCAATGACTAAAATGGATGCTGCTTGATATAGTATCCTGGGGTAAGGAAGAGGACAAACAGCGTAACAGGAAGGTTGGTCAGTGAACATAGCAGCCTGACACGTGTCTTGTGGAGAAAGTAAAATAATGATAGACACACTAGAGCAAAGATAAAGTTGTCTACGAGTGCGATTTAACGCACGATTCGTTTTAAAGTCTGTCACAAAGCCATTTGGTCCTGGAGAAGCGCAAAAACAGGTTCAGCACCTTCATCCTGGCTTGAAGAGGGTGATAGAGAACAGCAAAGAAAGGCTGGGGGTAAATAACTAGATTTCTCCTATATGCTTGCAACCAGTGCAGGTACACAACGGTAAACGTTCAATGGAGTACAAACGAGAGACAAAGAATGGACGTCATGACCACTGACTGACGACTCACAGTTTATCGCATTCACAATCACAATAGACAGCAAGGTCACGCGCTGCCCGCCACATAAAAAAGATAGCTGTGGAGTTAGGCAATTCGAAAATTATTTCTCTTTTTTGATGCAGTGGCATAGATGTATGGCTGACAAGCGTGGTAGAATCTATGGGCATACGATACGCCTGAACTATCTCTCGGCTTGTTTCACATCTACTTATCAATAGCACTGTGTTTGTGTAAAACAGAGGTTCTAATTGGTATGGAAGGTGCAAACCATGGATCGTGCGGGGCCGGTGCTTTCTATACCGAAGGGACTTGAAAGCGAGGGATCAATGGTGACGAATCTGTCCGCAAAGCGTGTGCCGTGCCGTGATGTATGGGACAGCTGCCTGCAAGGCTCAACGCTTCCTGTGCATGTTTGCCAAAAGCACGTTATTTCCAAGCTTACTTATTGCATGCTCCGTTGTTTCGAGGCCTTCGTTGTTGGTGTTCTGCTACCCCTAACAGAAGCGACAACGCTTCAACTTGAAATGTAGATAGTCACAAAGCGCCGTTAGCAACGAAGCCGTGCAGCTCAGTTGAGATATTTTAGGTGCATTTTTAGGTCATGGGTGCTTCAAAAAATATAAATGAAACATACAAGTCTGTGTCCAAAAAAAGGCGTTGAAAACGTTAGAGGGGCGACACGGCCGCGGGCTTTCAGATTTAGAGGGCGCCTTTACCGGTGCAGCACCGAGCAGCTTATGAAGATGCACAGTATGACATGTTGCACGGGTATGACATGTTGCCAATGACATGTTGGCTTTCCTTGATGAG
Organism: Rhipicephalus appendiculatus; assembly: GCA_030522465.1. NCBI lineage: Eukaryota > Metazoa > Arthropoda > Arachnida > Ixodida > Ixodidae > Rhipicephalus > Rhipicephalus appendiculatus. The sequence continues at coordinate 3,049 of JALIZH010017473.1, forward strand.
ACAATTTAAAAGGCGAGGAGACAAGGACACGACACACTGACGACACGTGATATCAGCGCCATGTTTTGTCGCCCTCGCAACATGATCGTCTCCTCAACCACATCTATGTCCAAACATGTATACATCATTATAGGCGTGTGCAAAGAGGGGGGGGGGGGGGGACCGCTTTCCCATCACCGGGTACTTGCACTGCGTGCGTTCTCATCCCATAAGCCTCAGTCAGAGGGGGGGTCGGCAAGAGCGTGGGGGCGCAGCGCTTGGTGAGCACTCTCCCCCCGCCCCCCTACTGCAGAACCCTGCGCACGTCAAACGTTTCCAGGCCACGCTGCCATAGGAATACATGGGATAGTGGCCTGAGAACTTTTCACCAGCCCTGTACATTACCAGCCTCTCATTTTACGCGTACAATACGAACTTTGTTTCACGCAACTGCATATGAAACACGTACGAACTCACTCATATCGTAACCCAAACCCTTCTCTGACAAAAAGAATAATAAAGAGAACGAGATAAGTTCGAGGTCTGGCGACACGCGAATGACTTACATGTGACCGCGCTAGGCCTCGTGTATATAGCGCTGAAGCCGTTCACTCAACGATGCATGTCCGATAAAGCTTTCTAGGTTCTTTTTGGGCGTGCAACGTTGCGCTTTCAAGCGTAGCAATTTCAAACATTAAGAAAAGTACTTCGCAGCCCTGAGAATAAGTAAAACGAGCTCACACCACATCCCCAAAGCGTTTTCAATGAACATCTCAAAGACTTTTGGAGCCAGTTGACATTAATATCAGAAAGTGTGGGTCCTGTTACGATCGGCCTTGGAAGCTGTCATGGCAGAGGCAGCAGAGAATGCCCCAGTCACTCAAAAGTTCCTTCCGGGTTCGCTGCCCTTCGGGGGCGCAAGTCTAATCCCCTTTTCCTGGAATGCCTACGGAGTGCGGCGTGCTCAGGTGACCAGTAATCCAGCAAGGGTGCGGCGATCATCCCTTTGTTGGAAGATGCGGCCGGCGTGGGAATGAGCTGCGGACACCTTTCCCAGCTACGTGCGGCTGGACGGGGCCATTAGCGGTTGCAGGTGTGGTCGACAACAACAACCACGTCATCAGAGGTCACCGTTTGGGCACCAGTCCGGTTCCCCTTCGGACACTTCCTCCTCGCCGACAATAGCGAGTCGTCTGGGCGTGGTACGTGGACATCCCCCCTGTGTGGGGCATTGGTGTTCCCCAATTGGACTTCTCGTCCTTGCCATTTTGAGGAGTGTGTTGTGCGTCCTGTTACCTCCTTTCCGGGGGCAGGGCGTTGTGGTGGCAGGACACCTTATTGGCGGATGTTGCTGACACCGGTTTGATTGCCTCAAGTTGCCAGACTCGGGGCTTTAAAAGCTGAAGACTTTTTGTAAAAACTCTCTTCTCTTCTCTCAATGTAAATAAACGTCTGTATTGTGTTTTCCCGTACGAGCGTCGCTCTTCTCGGCCAGGGATGGATCTGATAGCGGGGGCCAGCTACCTACAACAAGACCCGCCGGATCCGAGACGCACAGATCCAGCTTTCACGGACATCGCCGTTTAGTTCGCGTGTCTTCCACCACGTGCCGCATGACTTTTATCTTTTGAATCTCGCGCGAAGTCAAGAGTTGCGTCAAGGCAAGAAAGAAAAGGAAAGAAACAAAAAGTTCAGAACACACAGCTTCACGACTTGGCGTGGCCTGCCGCGTTCGTTGCTAACGGCGACAAAGATAAGACCGGCGAGCTGCAACGTTAAAATGGCTAGTCATTCCTCGATCCTATGGCAACGACTCGTTTCACGCATCAGAAAAAGAAAACGGTGCCCGACTGCACCGGGAATTCGGAAGGGCAGCCAAACGTATTATTTTATTCCGTTCGCATTTTTTTACAGCAAGTATGTTATGCCCGCCGTTTGTCCGGTTCGCGATGTAGAGAGGAAACCATGATCTTGCCGGCGTGGCCACGTCAAGAAAAATTAAGAACAACTGTGCCTAGTTAAACCAGTGTAACCATAGACAAGCCTTATTAAGCCATGTTGAGCATGGTAAAACCTAATTAACTGCGCATAACTAAGCTAATGAAATCACACCTCAAAAAGCCCTAATTTAGCCGAGCTGAGATTCTCGTGTGCCTAGTAATGCCGAATTTTGTAAGATGCGCCAAGCTTAGCCTAATACTAATTAAGAGTTAATATAACTAGTGGTAGCTCGACTAATTAGCTAATTAAGCTTACCTTGACATGGGATGGAAGCTAATCGAGACCAAGCTTCAAATTTGCAAGTTAGGCCAATTTACCTAATAAAGGTAAGTAAGGTACTTGGTGCTGTGATTGCCAAGCGATTCCCAATGAAACCCGATCGATGCCTATCCGATACTCGTGAATCGCAATGTGATCGCGTGAACACTTCGTGCATGGACGTGTGAATGAACGTGTGCCTAGTCAATTGCCAAGGCGAGTGCCGACCAGCTCTGCTCTGCCCCAGCCTTACGCGACTCAGCGCAAGCTGCGCAAATTTTTTACCATGTTGAAAGGCTCGGCCGATGGCAGATCATGAAGCAGTTGGCGCACATTTAATGACTTGACAGTCGAATGATAGCATTTCGCAATGTTTAGTTCTAGGTTACTTAGCTTGTAGCGTCTGCTTACTTTTCGTCCCCGTGTTTTCCGAGCTTTTTTCTACTGCTTAGGTTTCTCTGGATGCACAGAAAGCTGCTGTACTTCTTATAATAATTGTTGGGGTTTTGCGTCCAAAGAACACGATATGAATGTGAGAGATGCCATAGTGGAGGACCCCCGATAGTTAGACCACGTGGGGTTCTTTAACGTGTACCTAAATCTGAGCACATGGGCTTCCTGCATATTGCGTCCATCAAAATGCAGCCTCCGCGAACTAACATGGTGCTACCAAACGTGTGGTTCAAACTACAAAGTACGGCCGCGGCGGCGCATTTTCGATGGAGGCGAAAATGCTTGAGGCCCATGTGCTTAGATTTAGGTGCACATTAAAGAACTCCCGGTGGTCGAAATGTTGAGAGCCCTCCACTGCGGCGTCTCTCATCATACGGTCGTTTTGAGACGTTGGACCCCAACAATTATTATGACTATTGAAGTACAAAGTAATCGTTCTAGAAGGTCTTGGCTCGCGGTACACACAAATCGGCGCAATAGCACACATGATGACGCACGTGTGCTAGCGCTACAGATTTTCCGGTCACCGGTTCCAAAAACACTACCTAAACATCATCATTCGAACGCCCTGTGGTATGATTTTTTAATGAACGAAAAATTAATAAGAATAATAATAGTAATGTCTGGGGTATTATGTGACAAGACCAGGATATGATGAGGCCCGCGGTATAGGAGAACTCCGGAAATTTTGATCATCTGGTGTTCTTTAAGGTGCTTTGACATCGCACAGTACATGCGGTCCTCTACCATTTCGCCTCCATCGAAATGCGACCACCGCGGCCGGGATCAAACCTGCACCTTTCAGGTCACCAGCCGACCTCCATAGCCGCTATGCCGTCACGGCGGCATATCTACAGTGTCTCCACAGCCACCATTGTCCCCCATGAAAAAAAAAAAAAGCATGGAATAAAATTCTAATAAAGAGTCTAAGGCAGGGAGCTACCATCTCTCCAATTATATTCACCGCGTGTTAACAGGAGGTTTTCAGAGCGTTGGATTGCGGACAGCATGTGATAGCAGTTAAAGGAGAGTAGCTTAGTAACATGCGATTCGCTTGTGATATTGCCATGTTTAGTAACTCGGGAAAACTATTGCAAAGCATAATTACTGAATTAGACAGGGAAAGCAGAGCGATGGGTCAGAAAATTAATATGCAGAAAAATAAAGCAATGTTCAGCAGTCTCCGAAGAGAAGAGTGGTTTGCGATGCCTATCAAAACACTGGAAGTGGTAAAGGAATACGTCTGTTTAGGGAAGGTAGTGACCGCAGATACGAACCATGAGAATGAAGTAACCAAAAGTATAAGTATGTTGTAGTGTGCATTTGGCACGTATTCTGAGATAATGATTGCACATGGTGAAACAAGCTCCGTACTGTGTCCTTTCTAAGTCTTCGTGCATTTCGCGCTTGTTTCACCATGAACCTTTACCAACATGCCCAACTGGCAGTCATCCTTAATGATTGGCAGTTTACCACTATCTCTCAAGAGAAAAGCGAATGGTAATTTACTACTATCTCTCAAGGGAATGCAGCGAGAAGACAAGATAACTGGTGGCAATTGAAAGTAAGAGCCTGCATTCTAACAGAAGGCAAGCGCGCGAACGGGAGGCATAAAGTTAAATTGGCAGGTGAGATTCAGAAGCTGCCGGCGCTAACGTGGGCGCAGCCTGCACATGACCGCGTTGATTGGAGAAACATGGGAGTGGCATATACCGTACAATTAGTGTAGTCATGTTGCATAGTCATGATGATGATCAGACACTTGTGAATCGTGAATGCGAAAGTATCATTTGACGATTCGTACAGTCTCAAATTTTTATATATATATATATATATATATATATATATATATATATATATATATATATATATATATATATATATATATATATATATATATATACCGGGTGTTCAAAGTTTAGCTTTATGCTTTTCTTAAAATTCGGCACTGGGAAGAACATGAAAACCACCTTTACAGATAACATATATATCCAGGGGGGACACAAAGTGAGAATATAATTATCACTGTCAGGAGCCCAATTAACCCAGATTCAATAATTAACTTTTTAGTGACTGCAGCAAGCAAGCATGTTTATATTAAAAAGTTGAAGGGAGTCGCGTTTATTCACAGTTCTATTTGGAAGAATTTTTCTAACATGTCTGTGCTCCGAGATATCCCGCTGCAAAGTTTAATTGATTACGCATGCAGGGCGCTGTGGATCAGCGCAATGTTCCTCCCCGATGTGACGAACAGTCATTGCTTGCTATCGCCAGCCAGTAGCAAAAGGGTAACCGTTATCATCTTTGCCTGTGCCTTCGACCCGTTATCAGACTAAAGGACGCACGCACCTGCCACGGCCCGCCGGGGAGGAGTTTGCGCCACCACTGACTGTCTTGCATGCGTAATCAGGTAAACCACAATTAAACTTTGCAGCGGGATATCTCGGAGCACAGACATGCTAGAAGAATTCTTCCAAGTGGAACTGTGTATAAATGCGACTGCCTCAAACTTTTCAATACAAACATGCTTTCTTGCTGCAATCACTAAAAAGTTAATTATTGAATATGAGTTAATTGGGCACCTGAAAGCGATAATCATTGTCTCATTGCGTGTCTCCCTGGATTTATAAGTTATCTGCAAAGGTGGTTTTCACGTTCTTCCCAGTGCTGAATTTTAATAAAACCATAGAGCTTAACTTTGAACACCCGGTATAATGTATTTTTACAACGCCAAAAGTGTGTCAAGAAGCCAATCAGGTTTCGCCTTAGCGAAGTATATGGGGCAGCGCTAGCACGCATACAAGGACGAGAAAAGACAGGACATGCGCTGACAAGACACAGACAGCGCATGTCCTGTGTTTTCTCGTCCTTGTATTCGTTCTCGCGCTGCCCCATATACTGCACTATGAAACCTAACCAACTAGCCCACTTTTCCGTTATTCGCCTTAGCGTTTTTAGTGAGTGTAACACGTGCTTAGGTTTTATTTATTTATTTATTTATTTATTTATTTATTTATTTATTTATTTATTTATTTATTTATCTCAAATGCACTCAAGCACTTGGGCATTCTAGAGGGGAGTACGGTACATGTGTACAACAATAAGAAGAATACCGATGTTTCAGCGAACACTTTCAAAAACATTTAAAGGTTGGCTGTTAGGTATTGTACAATTCTAGCTCGTCAGCTGGTTTACGAGAAGAGGCTGAAATTACTACACAAAAAATTGAAAGGCTTAAGTCCACTATCTAACGAAAATTTACTAATTGGGATCTTAACTAATTGAATTATCGCCCACATTTCAATTCCCAATGTTTAGTCGTGGAGTTCTCAAGGCAACCTGGAACGAATTTTTATGATGCCACTAGTTTCGAGGTATTACCTAATTCGTGAACATTACAGAGAAAGGCATTGCCATTCGAATTATATTCTTAACAAAACATCCTTTCATGTATTGAAGCCCAACATTAAGTCTAAGGCGATGTATTTCTTCGACACTGATCTCCACGCTCCTTAGCCTAAGTGCGCATATCGTGTGCCAGCCACAGTGCGTCGCAACATCGCACAAGTGACACGGCTCAACACGGCGTCATACAGACCTCGAACTGCCGATGGGTCTCACCGATCGATATTGTAAAAAAAAAAAAAAAAAAAAAAAAAAGAAAAAAAAAGACGGCTTAATTGCCTAGTTTTTGCGTAGACTATGGCTTGGTGAACAAGATCACACGTAAGGACATCTATCCCTATAGCCACTAATAGACGACGACGCGACTGCTGGCATGGAGCATAGCTTTTTTCTCTCTCTCTCTCTATTCGTTGGACCTGCGCTCCGGCTGCTTGCAGCCCGATGGCTGAACTTGACCACCGCTAACCAGCCTTCGTTAGATTCGATGGCTTATATGAATTTATTGTGACGTGATTCGGGCTGTGCAACGCGCTTGCAACATTTGAACGCATGATCGGCATCCTTCGCGGCTTCAAGTGGCAGACGAATCTCTACTACCTGGATGGTACTCTGATATTTTCAGACGGCTTTCAACACATCTACAAAAGGACGTAGCTGTCGTCACTAGTATCAGCTCTAATGGCATTGAGGTAAACTTAAAGAAGTGTTGCTTTGGCGTACGAAAGCTGCTTATTCTGGGCCGTCTTCTTCCGAGATGGCGTCCTTCCGGATCCCACGACACTTCGTGCTGCTGCTTCGTTTCCTAAACTGGCAATGAAATACCTTCGCAGCTCTCTATGCCTTTGATTTTATTTTACACGTTTCATTCGCCGCTTCCCCGCAATTATAGCGCATTTCACAGACCTCCGCTGCGGCTGCGACCTTTGAGCGAAGTCACATGTGGCGATGCATCCAGAAAACTCCGATGAATTCTTACTTCGCCTTCAATCTTGGGACATTTTGATTTGCTCGTCCCATATGAGAGAGAGAGAGAAGTTTATTATGAAAGAAAAGCTGAGAGCACCCAAAATGAAATTGACAAGGACACTAGCGGCGTTGTGTTCGGCGCTGTGCTTGCCCAGCGTAAACGCGGATTTGACGAGTTAGTTGTTGCTTACAATGTTGCCGTTGGTGGCTACTTTGCGCCAAAGTGGCTACTTTTGGACCCCGTTGGCGACGAAAATTTCCAGTTGGCGCCATGGCTCTTTTTTAAACTTGTGGTTTTACTTATTCAAAATAGTTTTATTTATTCATCAATAGTAAAGACTTGATAATAGCGCTTCTGTTCTGTTTGGCGAGAAATTCGGCGATAGGATCAAATGTCATGGCTGCTTTGGGTACTTTTGGCGTGAGTTCTGGCGCCTTTTCGTGTCACACCCAACGGCAACCCTGGTTGCCTATGCTAGCCATGCACCTACCAAAGCACGCACAAGCATACATAAAGTACGGTTGAACCCCGTAACCACCCCCCCCTGCATCCGCCGATCAATACACATTCTAGCGGCGGTCTTCTTGTCCATCTACGACGCGTTCCCGCTGTAGCCGTCACCGACATGCCTGTGCAGTGGCGCAAAAACCCCTGCGTTGCTTCCCCTATGGTCTTGTTGCGTGAAGCAACGTCACCTACCATCCCTAGAGAAATAAGTCATCAAACACACCATTTCATTCGTCGTGACAGTTGATCGACCATCACAACTACCTCTATGATGGACGCAAATCGCTCTTATTCCGCGCCATCTACGTTAAGACATATACGCCACCTTAAACGCTGACTCACAGTGTGCACATGCCGAAGGGTTGAAGATTTGCACTTTCCTCCAGCTCTGCTACTATCAACGCAGAATGTACCGCTTCTTACACCGCTACATTTGTTGCGCGCGCAGCGCCACACGAATCCCCCTTGCCATTTCCCTGCTCCGTAACAACCACTGACTTGCCCTCTCCGTCCCTTGGACTTCGCCGGTGTTGATTTGTATGGACTTCTTTCCATCACTCCTGCTGCCAACCGACAGATAATTGTTGCCATCGATTACACGCTAAGCAGATACTTCACTATTGCCATCTGCATCGGCTAGCAATGTTGCCTCTCATTTCACACCACGTCATTCTACAGCACGGCGCACTACGTGAGCCGCGCATCGTCTGAAGGACGTGTATTTCGGTCGTCGTCAAGAAATTCTAGAGGAATGCAAGGTCTTTCACCACACGACCATATCTTACAATTATAAAACGAATGGTTTAACAGAAATATTTAATCGAACATCAGGTGATGTGCTGACAATGTACGTCACTTCCGGTTACTAAGACTGGAACCGTGTCATTCTCTTCGTGACGTACGCCCAAAACACTGCTACGCAGACCACGAAAGGACTCTCTCCTGTCTTCTACCTATAAGGACTCGAGCCCTCCTGCACGTTATGCGCAATACCTCCTTGTCACGCTTATGTGAGTGAGTCGACGGCAGTTCCCAAGCTGCTAAGCGCTGAAGAGGGTCGCCAGAGTGCCCGATGTCACTCCACTTATGGCAAGCAGCGCCAAATACACCATCGAGATGTCTCGAAGCCTTTTAGCGTCGTATTCCCGGGACTGACTCATGTGGATAAACGGCCAAGGTTATCATCAACTTGTGTGGCTCTGGATTCCTTGAGCTAGCCCCGGTCGGTCAACGAAACTTCTTTCGAAGTACCGCGGCCCGTCCCGTATAGTCTAACAAGCCGCGTACTTGATGTCCGGCGTCAAGCCACTTGAGCTTTCTTCTAATCTAGTAATCAACAATGTCGAGGCATGAGATTGCGCAATGGACCTGCTAAAGCCTTACTATCTCAGTGCCGTGGTATACTGCCTGTAATTCGCCAGGATGGCTCTGTTTCGGAAGGGAAGTAAACGGAGAGTTTTAGAACACCGCACGCAAAGCTTGCCGGCATTGCGGGCGTAGCGTTAGCGTTCGTCACTTAACGGGAGCCCGCAAGAGGCTAGCGTACGACGCATGCGCAACGCAAACGCAAAGCTTCGCGTACTCTGTTCTAAAACTCTTTAAAAGCGGCACTGCTTGCAGAAGCAGAGAACGCTGCTGATGTAGAAAGAAAAGAAGACGATTCGGCAACGCAAGCTTTGCGCTGGTTCTGCCATTGCTGGTCAGTCTCCAATAGTATAGTGCTTATTCAAAACGCTTCATTACACTATCAATACCTTCTATCATGCTTTCCTTCGATTCAATATGTGTTGCCTTATTGAGGCTGTGGTTAACTGAAATAGGCCCTTGGTTCCCCTAATACTAAAACATGAGAACTTTACTTGCTCCATATCTAGAAGCGAAACCGGCTCTGTAGCAAAGATTCTGGGTGCAACGCTTTAGCGAAAAAAACAAGAAACTAAATCTTCAGCAATGACGCACTAGTAATATTAATTGCTGGAACTTTACACGCCAAAACTACGATATGTTCATGAGGCGCGCCGTAGAGGAGGTCTGGACTGGAAAAACGATGTCCTACAGCACGCGCTTAGCGCTTAGCGGGCGTCTCCCATTCCCTGTCGCGGCAGAAGAGCGTACCGGAAATTTCGACCACCTGGGGTTCTTTAACGTGAATTTACATCTACGTACAGCATCAAAATCCAAGTACTAGTGGATTTTCGCCTCGTTCGAAAATGCTAGAGCCGCGGCCACGATCAAACCGGTGCCCTTCGGGCCGGCAGCCGAGCACCGTAACCACTGACAGCAATTCTTTAAAAAAAAAAAAAAAAAAAAAAAAAAAAAAAAAAAAAAAAAAAAAAAACGAAAAACTCTGCGATTCGAACCCGTGCCGCATTCACCGCGCGTGAGTCGCTAGAACAGGCGCTCAACCATCTAGGCCACAACACACACCGGTCGCGGGGCGGTAAAATGGGTCTTATCAGGATACAATGGTCGAAGACGCGAGTCGAAGACGCGACTGTGTTGTAGAAAACTTCATTTTGGAACGTGTTTTTCTTCCCACAGAAACATGATTGCGGCCTCAAATGAAAGCTTCGTCTCCGTACTACTCAGATCTCAGGGAAATTTGCAGGATTCCGTCTAGTTTTTTCAGACGGCCCGTTTTTGTCCCGAAAAACGAGGCGTGATTTCGGCCGCTTCCATAGGACCCCATTGTTTAAAATTTAGTCGTCGTGGGAACAGAATGTGAAGTCCCGATGTTAACGATGCTGCATTTGTTAAGTGCGGTACAGCTCCTAGAAGGTGCCCCTTTAAGAAGTTTTGGAAATTGAGCCTCTACGATTTTTTATCGTCGAAAAATGACTCTGTCCCATTGAAAACGGGGGAGAGCTTCCAGCAGTGGCCGCTAGGAGCGCTGATCATTCAATGTCCCCGAAAGCTGGATCTGAACAACTGGTGGCAGCGGTGGGATCGAGCTCATCGACTGGAAGACAATGCTGAGGCCTGCTGCCCGGAGGACCTAGCGTCGGACGACAGCTCTTCGTGGCTCTGCTGACAACAATGGAAGGATCGTGTCCGAATTCATGACTGCATAGGGTGAGTGCACGGCTTTTCTTGGCTAAGATATCACCAGGCTTTGCGTAGGATTGTACAAAGCAGTGATTTGATATTTGTTGACGGAAGTATTGATAGTACGTCAAAGTTGTTTAGTTAAGAGTTAGCAGCACTAAGGGCAGCCATGAATTTGAAGGGACTCAAAAAGCCGGAATTGTTAGAGTTGGCACGAGAGCTGGGCCTCGAAATTGCCGTGACGAAAAGAAAGCCGGAGATCATTGACGCAATCGAGAAAACTGAGGCAGATGACGAAGAGCTCCAGGAATGCTTAGAGGCCATTGAGCTAAAAAAAGAGGAACAGGAACAGAGGCGCCGTGAGGAAAAAGAGGAACAGGAACAGAGGCGCCGTGAGGAAAAAGAGGAACAGGAACAGAGGCGCCGTAGGAAAAAGAGGAACAGGAACAGAGGCGCTGTGAGGAAAAAGAGGAACAGGAACAGAGGCGCCGTGAGGAAAAAGAGGAACAGGAACAGAGGCGCCGTGAGGAAAAAGAGGAACAGGAACAGAGGCGCCGTGAGGAAAAAGAGGAACAGGAACAGAGGCGCCGTGAGGAAAAAGAGGAACAGGAACAGAGGCGCCGTGAGGAAAAAGAGGAACAGGAACAGAGGCGCCGTGAGGAAAAAGAGGAACAGGAACAGAGGCGCCGTGAGGAAAAAGAGGAACAGGAACAGAGGCGCTGTGAGGAAAAAGAGGAACAGGAACAGAGGCGCCGTGAGGAAAAAGAGGAACAGGAACAGAGGCGCCGTGAGGAAAAAGAGGAACAGGAACAGAGGCGCCGTGAGGAAAAAGAGGAACAGGAACAGAGGCGCCGTGAGGAAAAAGAGGAACAGGAACAGAGGCGCCGTGAGGAAAAAGAGGAACAGGAACAGAGGCGCCGTGAGGAAAAAGAGGAACAGGAACAGAGGCGCCGTGAGGAAAAAGAGGAACAGGAACAGAGGCGCCGTGAGGAAAAAGAGGAACAGGAACAGAGGCGCCGTGAGGAAAAAGAGGAACAGGAACAGAGGCGCCGTGAGGAAAAAAGAGGAACAGGAACAGAGGCGCCGTGAGGAAAAAAGAGGAACAGGAACAGAGGCGCCGTGAGGAAAAAGAGGAACAGGAACAGAGGCGCCGTGAGGAAAAAGAGGAACAGGAACAGAGGCGCCGTGAGGAAAAAGAGGAACAGGAACAGAGGCGCCGTGAGGAAAAAGAGGAACAGGAACATAGGCGCCGTGAGGAAAAAGAGGAACAGGAACAGATGCGCCGTGAGGAAAAAGAGGAACAGGAACAGAGGCGCCGTGAGGAAAAAGAGGAACAGGAACAGAGGCGCCGTGAGGAAAAAGAGGAACAGGAACAGAGGCGCCGTGAAGAAAAAGAGGAACAGGAACAGAGGCGCCGTGAGGAAAAAGAGGAACAGAGGCGCCGTGAGGAACGCATGGATCGTCATGCTATTGAAATGAAACGGCTAGACGTTGAGCTAGCGAAGGCTCAATCCACGAACGGAGCTAGCATAGGTGCCCGTGAAAAAGAGCGCCGAATGACAGATTTGATGCCATCCTACGTGGTAGGAGGGGACATGGGTCTTTTTCTTGTGCACTTTGAGCGCACGTGTGAGAGGGGAAATTTTGCCAAGGACACGTGGCCACAGCGCTTGCTTACGCTGCTGCCGTGTGAAGTAGCAGACATTATAGCCCGCATGGGGAAGGAAGACGCAGATGACTACGATAGGGTCAAAGCGAGTCTGCTAAAAAAGTACAGATTGTCAGCGGAAGCGTTCAGGCGAAAATTCCGAGAGGTCGAGAAATCCAAAAATGAGTCGTATCCTTAGTTTGCGTACACCTTAAAGGTAAACCTGGGGGAATGGCTTAGAGAGGAGGGGGCGATTGGCGACGCGGAAAAGACTCTGCAGTGCTTTGCGTTAGAACAGTTCTTCCGGCGTCTACCTGAAAACATTAGGTATTGGGTTCAGGATAGGCAAGGCGTAGATACTATCGCAAGAGCGGCTGAGCTCGCAGAGGAGTACGTAAATCGCCGGGCCCTCGAAGGCAAGGATGCCCCTAGAAAGGAGATGGGTAAATGCCGAGCAGACAAGCCGCCGCGATGGACAAAGCCGAGTCGGTATAGACCGAAGGAGGGGTTAGACTCCGGGGTAAGTGGTGACGAGAACGGTAAGTAGTTTGCTACAACTGCCAACAGACAGGGCATATTTCTATGGGTTGTAAGAACCCCAAAGTTGTGTTAATGTCGCTATGTAGTAACGACGAAAACATGAAATTGCTAGAACCGTACATCCGAGACCTCGTCGTGAACGGCCAACCATGCCGCGTGCTACGCGATTCGGCCGCCACAATGGACGTGGTGCACCCGTCTTATATCGAGGAAAGTCAGTTTACGGGAGAATGTGCGTGGATAAGGCAAGCAGTAGAGACTAACAGTGCCTGTCTCCCAGTGGCAAGGGTCCGCATTGAAGGCCCTTTCGGAGTTCTAGACACTGAAGCCGCCGTTTCGGCACATCTCCCGGCGCAATACCCGTATTTGTTTTCTAACAAGTCAGAGGATTTGCTGCGACAAAGAGGAATTGGGTTCAGTGAGGGTATCGTACAGGCCTTAACTCGCTCCAAAGCAAGGGAGCTCGCGGCTCAGCCCGTTTGTAAAAATCCGGTGGTAGAGGAAACAGCTTCGGCGGAGCCTTCCTTACCCAGCACCAAACCGGACAGCCCCGTAGAAGCTGGAAACACCCGAACTAAGGAACGGTGCAGGAAACGGGATAAATCTGGGGCATCCCGAGAGGTGGAATGCACTATAAAGCTGTTAGACGTAAGCCCTACAAATCTCATAGCGGAACAGGAAAAGGACTTAACTCTCCGTAACCTAACGCCAGACGCGAAGGAAGGGGGTGGCTAAGCAGAACATTCAGTTCGTCAAGAGGGGAGGCGTCCTCTACAGAAAATACACGAGTCGAAAAGGAGTTCAGTTTGACCAGCTCGTCGTACCGTATCCTTTCCGCAACGAGCTGCTGCACCTGATTCACGGAGGTGTTTGGTCGGGGCACCTAGGCATCAGAAAAACAAAAGATTGTTTGTTACGGGAGTTTTACTGGCCCGGCTGCTTTCGGGAAGTGGAGGCATTTGTAAAGAGCTGCGACACGTGCCAACGCATTGGCAAGCCAGGGGATAAGGCTAAAGCTCCGATGAAGCTGGTCCCCATTATCACTGAGCCGTTTCGCAGGCTAGTTATAGATACAGTGGGTCCACTGCCTGTAACGCAGTCCGGGTATCGGCATATACTCACGGTGCTCTGCCCAGCCACGAAATTCCCGGAAGCGGTACCGCTAAAGGAACTCAGCTCGGAGGAGATAGTTAAGGCGCTCTTGTCTATCTTCGCGCGCGTAGGTTTCCCTGCAGAAATTCAGTCAGACCAAGGATCTGTTTTTACAAGTGCACTGACCTCAACATTTCTAGAAAAGTGTGGGGTGAAAATCATTCACAGTTCAGTGTACCACCCTCAGTCAAATGCCGTAGAAAAAGTGCATTCAGTCATGAAAAGGCTGCTGCGAGCCCTTTGTCATGAACACAAAGAGGATTGGGAGGCCTGCTTGCCTGCCGCCATGTTCGCGCTTCGAATCGCTCCGCACGAATCAACAGGTTTTTCACCTGCGGAGCTTGTTTACGGGCGTGCCCTTCGGTCCCCACTTCGCATTATTCGTGAATCCTGGGAGGGCCGAGCGGACGACCCGTCGGTTGTGGCGTACGTGCTTGAGCTGTTGGACAGGCTTTACGCAGCTCAAGAACTAGCTGGGCAGGAGATGCGCAGAGCTCAAGGCAACGCTAAGCGCTATTATGACAAGACAGCCCGGAAGCGAAGCTTCGGAGTGGGGGAGAAAGTAATGATGCTGAAGCCCTCACTGAAAAATAAGCTTGAGGTCCAGTGGGAGGGAGCCGTTAAAGTAGTTCAGAAGTTGTCGGATACCAATTACTTGGTTACTGGGCCGGGAAAGCGGAAAACACAACAGGTGTACCACAGTAATCTACTCAAACCCTACCAGCAAAGGCAAGCCATTGTGAACATGTCGCTCAACCAACCGGAAGAAATGCCTGTTGATTTCCCTGAGTTGACAACAGAGAAAAAAGACATTCGCAAGACTATTGGTAACCTGGTAGAGCAGGCGGAGTTGGAGCCAGATCAGAAGGTCGAACTGACAGAACTATTGTTTGAGTTTAAAGAGATATTTTCAGACACACCCGGCCGAACCAAAGCCCTAGTTCACGATATTGAGCTAACATCATCAGAACTAGTTCGTTCAAAAGCTTACCGCGTTTCCCCTCGGCAACGTGACATAATGGCCGCGGAAATTAACCGTATGCTAGAGCTAGGAGCAATTGAGCCGGGAGAGAGTGATTATACCTCGCCGCTCATCTTGGTTGAGGTCCCAGGGAAGGAGCCGCGACCGTGTATTGACTACCGGAGGCTCGACTTGATCACAAAGGACCAAACCTATCCTATACCGCATATTGAGGAAAGGCTTGAGCGGGTGAGCAGTGCCAATTTCATCTCGACTTTGGATTTAGTCAGGGGGTACTGGCAGGTGCCTTTAACGGAGAGGGCTAGTAGGCTTGCGGCGTTTATTTCCCCGATGGGAACATTTCGGCCGAAGGTCCTTAGCTTTGGATTAAAGAATGCCCCCTATTGTTTCTCCAGCCTGATGGACAAAGTGCTACAGGGTATGGATGACTTTGCCCTCCCGTATCTGGATGATATCGCTGTATTTTCTTCATCATGGGTAGACCACGTGACACACTTGCGAGCCGTGCTATGTCGTCTGCGCGAGGCCAGCTTGACGGTAAAGGCTGCGAAATGCCAATTGGGACGCGCTGAGGTGGCTTATCTAGGGCATGTAATAGGTCAAGGCTACCGCCGGCCGTCAGAAGTGAAACTGGCCGCAATAGACAATTTCCCGCAACCTCGAACCAAGAGGGACATACGGTCATTCCATTGGTTTGGCCGGTTATTACCAAAGGTATATCCCGCATTACTCTGACATTGCAAGTTCGTTGACGGATGCGCTTAGGAAAACCGAACCCCAGATGGTAAAGTGGGACGGGTCAAAGAACACGCATTTTCTACGCTGAAGAAAGCACTAACGAGTCAGCCGGTGTTGAACGCGCCTGACTACTCTAAGCCATTCATTCTCCAGTGTGATGCCAGCGACCGGGGTATGGGTGTCGTGCTTTGTCAAAGGGGAGATAACGACCAGGAGCACCCGGTACTGTATGCCAGTAGAAAACTTTCGGTTCGTGAGGAAGCATACAGTGCGTCAGAAAAGGAATGTGCTTGCGTTGTTTGGGCTGTGCAGAAGCTAGCTTGTTACATCGCTGGTTCAAGGTTCACCATAGAGACTGACCACTGTCCCCTCACCTGGCTCCAGTCCATGTCTTCAAAAAACGGACGTCTCTTGCGCTGGAGCTTAGCTCTTCAACAATACACCTTTGATATTCATTACAAGAAGGGTAGGCTCAACGGCAACGCAGATGGCCTGAGTCGTTGCCCCTAGTGCACCGAAAGCTTCAAAACAATTTCCTGCTTTCTATTTTCGTTTTGAGGCCTAATTTTTTTCTATGTTTATGCCATTCTTTGTCAATGTTTTGTTGAATTTTATGTGTTTTCAGTAGTGGCTGCTTTTGATGTTGCGACGGGAGGGCCACAGGATTAACATTAGGATGGGGAAACGGCCACCTTGAGTGGAGCTAGGCCTGGTGAGTCTTGGTGGAGGATTGCCGTGTGCTTGCTTGTTTGTGGTTGTGTTTTCGGCGCAGTTTCCTAAAGTCCTCAGGTCATCATGGGCTGGTTCAGCGAGGCAGACGGTGCCTTCGGGGAAGAATGACGGAGGATGTCACCTCATCCATGCGAGTTGAGCTCCCTACGGTCCTGCTTCGATGTGAACATCGGATCCAGTGTTGAGACCATGAGTAGTGGAGAACGAGCTGCGAAACAAATCCCTCTGCACAGTACCTGCTGGACACTGTACCTCGGGATCTTCATTCCCCGGCGGAGAAGCTGTTACGATCGGCCTTGGAAGCTGTCATGGCAGAGGCAGCAGAGAATGCCCCAGTCACTCAAAAGTTCCTTCCGGGTTCGCTGCCCCTTCGGGGGGCGCAAGTCTAATCCCCTTTTCCTGGAATGCCTACGGAGTGCGGCGTGCTCAGGTGACCAGTAATCCAGCAAGGGTGCGGCGATCATCCCTTTGTTGGAAGATGCGGCCGGCGTGGGAATGAGCTGCGGACACCTTTCCCAGCTACGTGCGGCTGGACGGGGCCATTAGCGGTTGCAGGTGTGGTCGACAACAACAACCACGTCATCAGAGGTCACCGTTTGGGCACCAGTCCGGTTCCCCTTCGGACACTTCCTCCTCGCCGACAATAGCGAGTCGTCTGGGCGTGGTACGTGGACATCCCCCCTGTGTGGGGCATTGGTGTTCCCCAATTGGACTTCTCGTCCTTGCCATTTTGAGGAGTGTGTTGTGCGTCCTGTTACCTCCTTTCCGGGGGCAGGGCGTTGTGGTGGCAGGACACCTTATTGGCGGATGTTGCTGACACCGGTTTGATTGCCTCAAGTTGCCAGACTGGGGGCTTTAAAAGCCGAAGACTTTTTGTAAAAACTCTCTTCTCTTCTCTCAATGTAAATAAACGTCTGTATTGTGTTTTCCCGTACGAGCGTCGCTCTTCTCGGCCAGGGATGGATGTGATAGCGGGGGCCAGCTACCTACAACAAGACCCGCCGGATCCGAGACGCAACAATCCGTACTGTGGATTACCCTCGAGATCCATTTACTCTGATTAGGGCATTTGCCATGGCTGCACGCCTTGCCTGCAGCGCTTACACAAAGCGGGAAAATCGTTAAAGCCATGCAATAGAAAGGGGGGGGGGGGGGGTGTCACGGCAAAGTGACGGAGAGTCCGCGCTCGAAACAGGTAGTGGGAATCCCTGGCTCCTCTTCAACTCTCGCGCCATCTCAGGGGCTGTCTGTCGGCAGGGCGAAGGGGAAACGTGGGGACCGATGAACCGAATTGATGGAGGGCCGACGCTATGAGGTGTGCTTAAATTTGACAAAAATACTGAAAGAGATATATAGACAGAAATGAATAGTGGAACCTTCATCGGATCGGCTAAGCACCGACGAAGAAGAGACGAGAAGTGTTTCAGGAAAAAAGGGTGAGAGGGAACGGAGGGGAAAAGGACAGATTCCAAAGACTGGAATAACTGAGCAGGTTCTCTTTCAGGAAGAGAAGGCGCTGCAGTGGCAGGGATAACGCTTCCGTTTCGTTCCATCCATTTCCCGTTATGTTAAAGAAAAGGGCTTCCTTTCCCGCCTTAAAACGAGTTTCGAACGAACCCTGCGGTGATTTCTTCCGCCAGGACGTAACAACGGCCCACCGGTGACGCAAGCTGACAGGATAGGTCATTGCGCGAGGACTAAAGTTGAAGACCCGGATGCAGGGTCGAGAAACAGAAGCCAGGAATCAAAGTCCGAGATCTCTCCCGAACCATCTAGGAAACCATGGTCTTCGAATGCACTCATCGCGCGTCACTGGGCAATATTTGGTTGTCGCTTTCCACGGCGATATCTGTTCTTCAGCTTGGTTCGGGAGGCACACACTCGTGTTCAGCTGGTTCCGTGGAACAGTGCGGCACCGTACGGCGCTTGCTCGTTTAGAATCGAAAGCTCTACTTGGTTTTGTTAGATGACTCGGAATGGCGGCGTTAACTGAATACATCAATTATTTTGCGCTGAAGTGATACGGCTGATGTGTGTGGGAAGGTTTTTAAAATAAGGTTTCAGGCCCATCTGCAGCTTAGCCGTGAAACGAAGCGATCTTCGGTTCCCCGAAGTTCTGCTCCACAATATGTATAATGAAGGGTTGTAGAAAGACATGCCTGTCATGCTGAAAACAAGAAACGTTGGTGACAGTAATGCATTCTTCCCAAAATCGTTTCTCGCCACCTCCCCCCCCCCCCCCTTTCGTGTTTTCATCAGACGCAAACTTGCAGAGTGGCACCTGCAGAGTGACAAATTGAGTGCGATATACAAGGTGCACATTTCTCTTTTAAAGTCCTTGTAGACGAGTTCAGTTCGTGCCACATGATTATATATATAATCAACAACATAAGTACTTAGTCTTTTTTTCCCTGCGCAAAGTAACCGTCCGGCAGGAAGGTAGAAATGTGTATAAAACAACAAGACAACCTTGCACTAAGATTAGCTGCAACGTGAACGCGACCACGCCTCCGTCCCATTTACTTCGTATAAGAGCTCTTCATTAGTGAAAGTTGAGGAGGATCGCACGGGTTCTAAGAGCTCATGATGAAAGCAATGCACCCGAAGGACATCGTTTGTGAAAATGCTAGTAATTTTCTTTGAAATGAGCCCTCAGAGTAAAAGTACAACGAATGTGAAAGCCTTCGGGGCGTGGGTGCAACTTCATAAACATCGTAACCAGCCAAGGTATCGCTTGAAGGAGCTCTCCACGCGCAGCAAGAGATGTTCTTTCTATATGCAAGTGACGACAAATGATATCTTAGCGGGAAACTATAAAAAACTATCAAAACAAACTGAATAAAAGGAGTCAAGAAACAGATGCCACCACCATAGGAAATCTCACCGCGAGCTAACGAGATGAACCGACACTGGTAATTAGCCTGACTGCTTCCGTATTTCGCGGAATAAAGAAAGACGAAAAAGCACTTCCTTGCGGCTGGCATTTGCCGCATCTCATCGCTGCCTTCTATAAGAAAACAGGCAGTCGGTATGAAAAAGAGGTAAGATAGCTTTTCGAGGATGCGTAATTCATTCCCGAAGCCATGCGTCTTTGAGCGCGATGTGATGAATATCTTAGCGCTCAAAAAACAGCATGACTTGCCATCGTAAAGTCTGAAGATGAGCGTGTAACGCGGAGTGCACAGCGACATGCGTACAAAACACAGCCATTATGAGGCAAAAATATCTGAAGCACCGTACTACAGCTATCTTATTAGGTATTGTGATCATGATGCAGAAAAACAACGGAAACTCGGTCTCTGCAGGCTTCATGATACTTTCCAGGCGCGTTATTTTTTAAATGCGAATGCATTTCCTAGTCGGGCTATGTCAGGCGCATCCGGCGTGGTCCGCGGCGTTGTCCGCGCGCCTCTCCGCTCTCACTTCCTCTCCCGTAGCAACAGCTGCGGGACGCGCGCGCTTATCCTCGCGCCTAGCAACCGGAGCATGTGGTGCGAGAGAGTGTAGGAGAGGGTAGGTGCAGTGCTTCGCCGCTCCTTCTCTCGCCGCTCCTTCTCCTCCCTGCGCCCCACTCTCCCGTCCGCTCGCGCCTCACTCTCGACCGTTCGCTGGCTGGGTGCCTCTCAAGGCGATGGCAGAAGTCGGTGCATTCGCATTTCCTCACGATTCCCTTCGGGGAGGTGGGGGGCATTTTTTTTGCTTGTTTTCTTGTTTACTGCGACATGCACTTCACTAAGGCAGAGATGTGAGATAATGAATAGCGGTGAGAGACAAGTCAACAAGGATCCTTTACATTTCGTAAAACAGCGCTTGAGTCAACGCGCAGAGACGTAAAAAGGAGAAAATGCGTTAAAGAAAAGGTTGAGAGCCTGAAGCAGACTTGGAGGAGTGGAAAACGGGATCACGCTCGCGTCGCTTGTCGGAATCGCCACCTCGAGCACTTTGGTTAAAGAACGGGAATATCATGGTGCGGCTTTCTCTGAAAACGGAAATTATCCGGTGGGATAGGTTTCTCATTAAAACACTTTTGAGATTACCCTGGTCTCGTGCATGCACACCGGGGGCACAATTAACCAAAGCTTGTTTTTTTTTTAATTGAAAGTCTTAAAGCTCGGAGGTAAAACTACGAGTGTGTGCAAAAAACCCTCCACGCCATTGCTTATCAGTAATCAAGCCACAGCTGCACACCACCTGGGTTTAACCTCGCTTAGCCCGCGCATGCGCCGAGGAGCCGCCGCCACCAAGCCACGCCCACAGACGGAGACAGTCCGCGGGGCCGCCGCCCCGAGTATTCCGGCGTGGCGCGAGCCGAGTACGAGCGACAAAAGGCTCACGCTTCTATCGACGGTTACCTCAGCCAGGTTTGCACGTTAGTTCCTGGTGCAGGAGTTTGGGCATTCTTGCATTGTCTGTGACAGGCTGTGGTTTGACTCTATTCTGTCTACGCCAAGGAAAGACCTAGCATCAGCCAACAAGGCCACGTTAAGCCTCTAAGATTGACCAGCTTCGCTGTTTCTTAAGCTTTACACGGCTAGTGTAAACGTCTCCCTTTTTTGAAATTCATTTTCCCGTTTGTCAGCCGACTACAGCAATCATATGTTCCACATCATGATTGTCTGAAACATTTTCCTACGCAAACTTTTAGCGTATGACATTTCTCGCGAATTCGGGCGCAGGACTTTAAACTTAATATTATAGAGTGAACAAAGACCCCTCCTCACAAATAATATCTCCAAGTGCGTACGCGGCATGTCAGTCAGTGAATGCCGTACAGAAAATGATAAAGCATGGTCAAATTTGAACGGTAATATTGTAGAGAAATTCTCAAGTTAATAAAATGGTCAAATTTAAGTTTATAATTACTAAAGAGGTGGTGAGACAACCACTGTGAAAGCATCAAAATAAAATGCCACCTTTAGAGCATATACTATCTGATTGTGACGTTATGTTGGGGATGCCTCTGTTCAAAGTGCAGAAAGGAGACACTGTTTAAATTGAAAAAAAAAATCTTTCCAGCTCGTTCGCAGTCCCCGCAATAGAAGATCGCGGTAGATACGTTTGCTCTTGCAACGCACCACGCAGTCCTGCTTACAGCAGGATGTCGCAAAACTAACAGCTCGTTGGAATGAAAGCTGGGTTGCCAGTCTTGAGCAACACGAAAGTGCTAGTACTGCCTTTCTTAACGACCAGCGCTAAATTGTTGAAACACGGCCGACATCATCATTCATGCGTCGAGACATAGCAGAGCGCGTGTACCTTCTCGTTCATCTTCATTGATTAAGTATTTGAATAATTATTCACAGATTTGCTGCTATATTAGCCAGAACAATCGATCATACCTTTTTTTTTCCTGCTGCGGCTTTAATTTCCTCCTGCCAGAGAAATTATGTCGTACTGTACAGCGGTATTTTAGACCTATGTAAGGTAACATCCAACCTGTTTTCATCTGGCAATATGACGCGCGTAAAAACAGGGCACATTCAAAAGTGCGGCAGATTACGCTACTCAGTGTGTCAGATACATAGGGATCACTTATGTTTGTTCTTGTTTTTCTTGAGTAGAGTACGCATCCATCGACTATTTTTTTTTATTAAATGTTTTTAAGGAGAGCTTGGTACATTGGTATGGATCTGGCTGGTCCTCTTCTCTTACATCATAATTTGCGTCATGAAGTTATCGATTAACACTCTAATAATGCAAAATTCACGCACGAATATGTCCATTCAGAGAAGCAAATGTCCAGACGATTTATTATGGCCGAGTTACACGAAGTCTCCTTTCTGTTAAAAGAAACTGCTCTTGTCCTAACCATATTCACGAAATTCTGAGCCCGATCATTCTTTTTATTCATCGTCAGATCCCAA
>JALIZH010017474.1:0-42269 GCA_030522465.1 Rhipicephalus appendiculatus
AAACGTGGCCTGTAATTACTCCCCTTAATGACTGATGCCTAGGAGCCTCATACGAGCGAAAAGTGCGGGAAAAGCATGCATTAGTCGCACGCCCGAGATGGCAGGGCCCCCTAAAGTATCCTTTTTTGACGCTTGTACCAATTTGAAATTTTATATGCCGTCGTCATTATTATTTCTTTTTCTCACTTTCGTTGCTTGCTGGTGCTTGTCACTTTATATACTACCTCCTGATAGGGCGAGGTAGCCTGCAACTTGCCTATAAATAAATAAAATAAATAAGAATCAATTGAACTAAAGGAATAAGTTATAACAAAAATTAAAGACTGCAAAAAAAAGGAAAATAATAAACTAATAAGACACAAAAATTAAAAATACGGCATTATTCTTTGGCACTAACTGTGGTCAGGCACTTTAACAATGCACAATCGCTAATACGCACGAATTATTTACGACGACTATCCGCCAGCTTCGACATATTGCACATCACGTCTTCAGTTACCGATCTTTCTCGATCCCAATCTGAAATGATGCATCACACTTACGTCTGCCCGGGCGTACAATAAAACTACGCACTTTTGGCGTTGCACTATATACGGCGCAGCGGCCGCACGAACTCACCTTTTCTATAGGCTCCGCGCAGACGTAACTCCGCCGTAACTCCAAATCGCTGACGTAACTCCAAATCACTAGCCTACCTTCGCTTCTCGGTGGGGACCTAAAGTGTTCCTCGAGGAAACCCAAAATGCAAACGCCCCCCTGGCTCCTATCTTTATTTGCATCTACCTCGAATTTTCACTCACGGCCAATGCTGCTTTTTCGCTCACAACCAAAGACGCCGACGCCGACACCGGAATTTCCACGCATCGAGCTCTTTAGCGCTAGCGCGTTAAGAATAAACAAAAGCAAAAGAACTCGAGCAGGCGCCACGTGGCACAAGCAGCTGCCTCCTTGCACAATGTAAGAAGCGCGCTGTCATCATCGTTAAGATATTTATTGTTTCTACCATCCCAAATTCGCAGCGATGTTCAAGTGGATCGCGAGGAACACGGTTTATCGAAAAGCTCCACATAGATTTGAACTGCCCAGAATCTGTCTGACGCGAAAGATAATTGAACCGACGAGCTCCAGAAATATCGCAGAGCCGCCACCGAGAAGGGGTGACAGCCGAAAATTTTGTTGCTTTGCTGCCCAGGAAGTCAATGGTTCGATCCCGGCCATAGCGGTCGCATTTCGACAGAGGCGACATGCTTTAAAAGGCCCGAGTAGTGTGCGATGTCAGCGCACGTTAAAAGGACATTAAAGAGAAAATCGATTTTTTTCGTATTTGTAAATTACTCTTCCGCAGTATCAAGAACACAACGCTTGCTGCGAGAGGTGGCTCGGTAAGCGAAAAAAATGCGCAAAAAAAAAAAAAAAAAAAAAAAAAAAAAAAAGGCGGGGGAGAGACGTTATCTAGCAGTTCCCGCCCCAGTCACCATGACGCCACAGATTTCGATGGCGTCTGCTAGGGCCTACGTGGTTCCTAAACAGTAAAAACGAAGTACATTGTCATCTGAGGTAGCCGGTGACTTGACATACCAAGTTCCAGGAAATTTGGTTGAGCCAATTTGGTCGAAATACGAAAGCAACACTTTGAAATCTGTGACGTCTCAGTCGGAAGTTTCGGCGGGAAATTTAAAGGCGAGACTTTAGGCATTGATTTTCTCATGTATTAATAAAACTATAGTGGTGACATTAAAACACTATAGTTTTCAGATCATAATTCAACAACCTAAACTAATTTATCGTTTCACTTTAGCGTCCCTTTGAAGAACACTACACGGTTGAAATTTCCGAAGCTCTATCCACTATATGGCATGCCTCATATTCCTATCGTGGTTTTGCCACGCAAAACTCCGAATAATATTATCAAGTTTGGTTGCTCAAGTGGAATCTGCCAGGAAGGTTATTTAGGAGGGAGCTATCACACGAAAAGCAACACGAACATTTATGAAGCGAGGACATGTATAATAGTAGCATGATACCAAACTCTAAATGTATACCAAAGCAAAGCTCCACATAAATTAGGTTGAATGAGTATTCTGAAACAATTATTTTTTAACACTCCATAGTAAACTTCGGCAAAGGTGCAGTCACGGTGACTTCGTGATCAAACCAGGCCAAATACCTTTATTAAGTGCCCTGGGAATCGGTGCGAAGGGCCTGAATCATGCCTAGGCTTCATAGTTTCAAAGTTATATCTGAATGCGCGTATGTGCCATTGTGGCAATGTGATTGGATGTTCTCAAATTTTACAAGGTGTCACTCCTGTGTCCTTTATGCAATTCTATGTAGTCCGTCTTTACCGACAGAGCTAATCCATAGGCTCTGAGAAAACGCCTTTAAAATCTAACCTACGCAAGCAGGGCAGACGTTTACACTTTGGCAGCTACGTGTCAAATATAGAGCTTCAGAAAAGAAGAAAAACAAAACAACGACTCCGAAGAACAAAGAAGAAAAAATATGACCCCCTTTTTATCCCCGCGATGATCCTTCGATCCAAGATACGTCACTTGCAGATGCGTCGCCGTACAGGTGTGGTCGTGACCACATCCGTAACCGCTAAGATGGTCTGGTTACGGTAATTAATGAGCTGTAAGTGTCTCTATAAAAGACGCCGGCCGGTTGTGGCTTGAAGGAAGTGTGCCCGCCTTGTTTTGTGTGTGTGTTTTTTTTCCTGGGTCCCGTTGGTGCCTGAAGGGTAGGGAAGCTGTGGTGCAGCATGGAACGAAGCACCCAATCAGCTGCTCAAAGATATATTCGCTCGATCTGCAGCAGCGTTGACGAGATACTCGATCCGTGGCCGCAAACCGCCACTCGGTGACGTACGAGCGGCCACAGTCCACGCACGGTGGCCGGAAATTCCTGCCACAGAGGAAGCCCTGCGGGTTAAAAGACAAAAAAAGTGAGCTAGCCAAATAATTGCTATTCGCATTTAAAAGAACGAAAGGTTATTTGAGTTATAACTTCATAATTTGGCTAATTGTCTATGTAAGTGTCTATGTACAAAAGCTGCAGCTAGATTAAAAAGTGCTAGCTTTAAAGGCTACGCTTACGTTTCCCACGCATAAAACCGCAATCAGAAGTATCGGAGCACAGCATATACGGTACACAGGACATCACTGGGCTAATTAAGCGGGTCGCACCTCGGAGGTGGGACCGACGGAAAACAGCCGACGTTATCAGCGACCAATCAAAGGGTCAGATGGATTTCGCTCGACGTTTACAGTTCGTCCTGATCAGGTCAACGTGCGTGCACCACGGTGTGATACACACAGTTTCTCAACTGTAAAGCTACGTAGACACTGCGCTTACGTCAGAAGCGGATGCCAGAGCGAAACAACTTTGCTAGAACAAAGATTTCTGACGGGCCCTGTTAAAGATTCATTTAATTCGCACGCGGGCGGGAAAACTCCCCGGCTGACATGTGTGCGATGAATCGTGCGTGGAAGCCGTAAGCCAATCACCACGCTATCAGCGCGTCGTCTTAAGGTCGGAATTATGTTACATCGCAACACAAAAGCGTTACCTTCCAATGGCTTCTAAGTGAACGTACCATCACAGGGGGTCGCCACCTTACGGCACGAGCGCAATGACAATCAGCGTACACGTCAGGCTTAACCCTTCTATGCTGCAGATGCCTTACAAGTCACCCGTCCGCGCAGCCACACCAAGACATTTTCTGCCTCTTTCTTTCCAAGGGCATCATCTGAATGGAACGACCTTTCCCACAGCACTGCCGCCATTACCTGCTCCACTTCATTTTTGCAAAGTCTAACACATTATCTGTCTCGCAATTAACATACGTGGTTTCCATTTTTGTATAATTTCTCTATATCCAACCCTTATGTCTTTAAGGTAATAAAAAAAAATGAAATATTTACCTTGGCGCTATCGCTCCATTGTTACCAATAGACCACAGATATACATATCCCCTCCGCAAGCGCAGGATGAGTACGGTGTGTTCAAACGCCCTCAAATCGCGTAAGGACGTCATACGCTGTAGGGACATAGCGTATAAGGGCAGCTGCAATGCTAGACTGGCAGGTGGTCTCGACGCCAAGTTTCACTCACCCGTTCGCGTCACTTTGTACAGATGTGTACAGCGGAAGGAAGCCTTCCGTGGAAGCTAGAGGTTCCAGTCGGCATCAGGCTGCTGACCGGAAGCGTCTAGCGTGGCCATCAGGTCGGACTTCTTCAGGCGCTTGCTCGAAGGACCTGCGGGAAAGGACGATCGTCAGAGGTTGATGAAGAGGCATGCGTGACAATACTCGTAGGTCGTGGATGGTGAACGCTTGAATGCAATACCGGACTGCAATTGGCCTCCTAGAAAAGCAGTAGGCAGAGGAGCGCGCGTGACCTTAGAGGTCATTAGAGAATGATAACACCGCTCAAAACGGCCGCTACGACTAACGACTCTCCATTCGTCTGTCGCACCAGAGTGGCACGAGAAAAGGCGGCAGCGAATGTGCAGAACACCGCATGCCTATCGGCTCGCGGCACTAAAAGAACTGCCTCGGCAAATTTATTAATTTATATGGGATCGCAAGGCCCAATGTTTTATGCAAGTTGTTACAAATTAAACAAAAGCTTACAGCCCTGTGCGCAACCTTTTGTTCCATAAGATACGTTTCGCCGACGATTTATGACAATGAACACGTTGGGTAGCACTGTAGGGGCTGGCGGCCGTTCTGACGAATATATTGCGGTACGCATTACTAAGGTACGAATGACTCCGTAAATATATGTATAGAGACAAGGATCTGAGGAAGTTCAAGACGTGCGCACAGAACTTTTCACGTGGCGCCCAAAGAAAAAAAGACACACAAAAGAAAAGACAAGAAACAACATCCACCAACTTCAAGCAAGCAAGTAATTCAAATGAATAAAATTATGTCGGCTGCCTACATTACAGCGGTCCACACAACACAAAGAGGTTAACGTCTCCATCAAAGAGAATTTCTTCTGGAAGACAACAAACAAAAACTAGGGTACAAACTTGTTCGTGTTATCAAAGCGCAGCCGACTCCAAAACAGCCATCGATATTATCGGGCCTGAACGACCGGAAGTGTAGACCAAAGCAGAGTGGCGTTCTAAAACCAAGTTGGTTCGTAGGCAGGGACAAAAAGTCATACAGCTGGAGACCCTCCGAACGAGAAAGTTAGGAAGCCTCAAGAATGCGAGCGCGCTTGTATCTCGACCCTGCTCTTCTTACGGCGCGACAAATGACCCGTGTCCACGATCCCAGCTGTAAAAGAGAGACGGATCGTTTTACGAAGACCACCGCCACATCACTGCCACAGTGAGCGTCGTTTTCCCCAGCAGAGACACGCAGACCCAGACACGGCAACGGAAGCAGCAGTAACGTACGGTAAAAGACGCATCACCTCTTCCAACACTTCCCAGAATCCTGCGTTCCGCAAAAACCAAAAATACCGACGACCACGACCCAGACACGAAAGTTAAGGAAGAGAACCCCGCCTCCTCCAGTCACGAGGCCACCCGACGTTTCCCGCCTCGCTGAAGAGCGGGTGTCGCGCCCGCGACATCGGGGCACTCAACTGCGGGTGACACGCACATACTTCCTCGTGTGACGCGCGGCGTGTTTGGCCAAGTGCTAACAAGATGCTGCTCCCGTCGTGGGTTGTGTTTCGGACTGAGCTTAGACTGGAGGGCGGGCCCGAACCCTCCACTCGGTCTCCAGTCGACCCCACTTCACTTCCCTCCTTGCTTGTAGCTGGTATGTGTCCCGGCTTGCAGTACCCGTCAACGATGCTTGCTCGCACATGCTGCGGCAAAACGGATCAGTGAATGCAAAGGGAGGGCGGCGGGGTGTAGCTGTCACACCGAACCGAAACACGTATATATACGTCACAGAGCCTCCACGCACGTGCGCCGCGTTCCTTGCTACTTATTTCATATCCTTGGCTTACGCACACACAAACACACACACACAAACACACACACACACACACACACACACACACACACACACACACACACACACACACACACACACACACACACACACACGCACACACACAAACACACACACACGCACACACGCACGCACACACACACATAACATGCGCGCGCCCGCGCGCACGCACGCACGCACATAACATATATTCGTAAACAATGTAGACACATCACCGCGCAAGCGTAGTTCAAAGCCCTAAAGACCCTAATATTCAAGAGCGTTAAACAAGATAGTTGTGGCAGTTAGGCTCATGACAAAAAAAAAAAGTACTATGTTTATTTACCCACAGCACCATTTACGCATTAAAGTATGCATTTTGGACAAAGGGGTGCGGGGTTACATTGATCTGTATGAGAGAGAGAGAGAGAAAAGACATTTATTGGTCCGGACGAAAGAGGATGTGGTGTTTATACATCCAACTCCTGGCTAGACCCATGTCGGGACGGGGAGGCCAAGCCTCTCCGCCCTCTCACGGGCCTTCCGGACAGCCAGGAGCTGGACGTCGTAGCTGGGGTCGTTAACAGCAGTGGTCCACCAGTCTTCTTGACAGCAGTCCTGCAACGCAGGGCATCGCCAGAGCATGTGTTGCAATGAGCTGATTTCTCCGCAGTCTGGGCATGTTGGGTCCACCTCCACACGTGACATACTCAGGAAGCTCTTTGAGGGGTAAGAATCCGTTTGGAGCATTCTCAACGTGATAGATTGTGCACTATTAAGTTTGTGGCGGGGAGATGGGAACACCCGTCTAATTCCCCCTGTAATCGAGGTAATCTCGTGGAAGGTGACGAGCGGATCACCGAACTCGAGCTGTTCCGAACCATTAGAGGGCCCCTCATCGCCGCGGCAGATGAATCCTCGCGCACGATGATGAGCGATCTCATTGGGGTTCGGTTGGCCCGGTATGACGTCTGGACCCAAGTGAGCCGGGAACCAGATAATGTGATGAATTTCGTTCTGCAGGGACCTGCCTTGAAGGACCCTCGCGGCCTCTTTTGAGATTAGACCCGACTGAAAGGCCCTGACAGCAGCTCGGGAGTCAGTATAAACAGTGGTGCGTTTAGGATCTAGTAGTGCCATAGCCACCGCGACCTGTTCAGCTACTTCTGCCATTGAGGTGCGAAGTGAGGCCGATGAGAGAAGATCTCCTTTGTGGTCGACTATGGCGGCCGAAAATCTGCTAACATTTTCGTGACGGGCTGCGTCTACGAATGCTTCCGTACCGATTGGATTCTTTAAGAGTGTGTGGTGAAGTACCTGAACAAATGTGAGCTTAGCAGACGACAGCGCTGCGTCCCCTAGAAGAGGATGAAAATGAAATGACCTTTGAAGCTCGCGCATCGAATAAAAGAGAAAAAAAGAAGGAGCTCGCGCAGTAGAGAGAAATTGGAACGCCGGCAAGACGTGGGAGAGAGCCCAGGGTGAACCCGCAAGTACGCGCGAGGTTCGGAAGGCCGGGCTGCTCTGTTCGAGCCGGTGAAGTCCTCGGACCATGGTGTGACCTGGCACGAGTTCCGGGAGAGCCTGCTGCCGGACGTCTTCCAGACAGCGAGAGTGCTCAAGACGCCGGAACCGCCAGCTACCACGTCCAGCGAGCTGTGTCCGCCTACTACTGGCGACTTCGCCTGAGCCTGGGGTCCGTCTCTACCGGGACACAAGCGACCGGCCGCCTACTGCAGGAAAGCAACGAGCCACACCCCGCAAGGCACCGGACTACTGCACACTTGTGAGACTGCGCTTGTTTGTTTTTGTTTGTTTGGTTGTCGCGTGCACGGGCCCGTGGTATTGTCCTTCGTGAAATGCGTTCTTGTCAAATATAACTTCCTTTTTGTGTGTCCGCACTGTCTCCATCCTCCTCGCGTCACACGCCTTGCGATGTGACGAACCTTACCATCACAGAGTGCTCTTGCCCTCGCGAGCCTCCGACCCTGGTTAAATTGTGGATTTACGTTTCTTGGGACGGGGTCAACAATGAAGGATTCCCTGACTTGACTGTCTAGTTGAATCGCATCGCCTTTGTTAATGCCAGGTTGCAGGCCTGCGGCGCTTAACAGGGCCCTTCCTGCTTTTGTTCCAGATAATCTGGTAATTTGTGCCATCCTTTGTGCTTCTGCTAGCTCATCGATGGTATTATGGACCCCTAGGTATGAACATTTCATATAGCAACGTATAGTAAACATCTGTACAGTATAAAGTAATCACGATAAAGAACGAAAGTAAGAAATCAGAACAGCAATGCACATTTACACATAAGTCAGAAGAAGCAGATAAGACTTCTCATCAGTCATCAATACATGATTCATACAAAAGAGCGTTATAGCGATGTCAAGCACACCCATCATTGTTAAACTTTTACTTGTATAACCCCGCCCCTTATGTAACACCCCCTGAATGGGGGCCTTTAAGGAAATAAAACTGAACTGAAGACCTTTGTAGTACCGAGGTTTCACGATTTCGGCGTGGGCTTCTGATTAGTTCTGAGCTCTACAGCTTCTTTAACGTATACCGGTGCATGAAGTACAGGAGCGTCCTCTTTGCATTGCGCCTCCATCGAAATACAGCAGCCGCGGAAGTGATCGAACCTGCGAAATCCATGGTATAGCCCTAACACCATAGCCAGTGAACTGTTTGCTGTATAGACGGCGATGCCTGCAAAACAAACCTTAGTTGGTAGAAGGTTCATGAACCGCTTCTCCGAAAAATCATCGAATGACCTGCAGTATCCGAGTTTTTCACCTCACGAATCGATCGATCGCCGCAGAACTTTTCTCGAATCCGTCAAGAACAAGCGGAGTTGCAGGGATAAGACGCACGCTTTATTTTCTCTTCCCTCGTCCCTACGAACACGCTGGAAGCTACGTCTGCAGGGACGGAAGACACGGGGGAAAGAAGCTACGTCACCGCGCGCCATGAAACGCGATCACTCTATCCAGCTGCGATTCCTGAGCGCGCTAGTGTTGCTACTGTGTAATTTTAGCACACTAGAGAGTGCGGCGCCGGCACCTGGCGAGACCTCGTGGCCAGATGAGCACCTGATCTTTACGCCACCCCTGATTTATATCAGCTTTGATCAGGCAATAGCAGCCGCCTTCCGTTTGACGACATACAACTGGCGCCCCGCCCACCGAAGTGAGTGAGGAAGGGGTATGAAGAGAGGGTATACTTCGGAAAGTGATAACTTCGCGTTGGCTTGGAAAATCCACGAGCCGCGCACGACTAGAAATTTCGCTGAACTGTTCACAACAGTGCTTACTCATCGCAGAATGCACTTTTTCACCAAGACTAATGGGTGGTTCGTTCGAGACACATTTAACAGACTATAGCTGCAATGGACCCGTGCAAGAACAAACTAGGAAAGACAAGTCACAAGCGTTGTTTCCTTGCTGACCCCATAAACGCACGGCCGGCACACCACAGGACAGTACAGAACACGAGAGGCGCTATATACGCGAGTGAATGCACTTCACTTTCCGCGCGAGCAGAGTTTAAGCGTGCGCGACGTGGCGGCCACTTTCACAGCAGCATCAACCTTCTGGCGTATAGCTGCATTGCCACCGAGCGGCAGGTATATACATATGCTTCTCTTTTTCGCGCTCGTGTCAAAGCGGCGCCGCTCGCAGCAGGTCACAAAACTACAGAGCCGCTCCCTCGAAAAGCATGGGACGGTCCCTGTAACGTTCACTGTATGCAAAGTTCCCACCGATGGCAGAAAACAAAAGAAAGAAAGATGCCCGCTGCGGTGGCCACCGCTATAGGCACGCAATATAACACGTTCCTGCTCTGTCCCTGCGTGCACCAGCAATGGAAGAGAAGCAAAGGAAGCAAATAGCAGTGAGCGAGAAACTCGCGACGAAGGATACCGCCCGCATATATATACTACACGCACCTCGATGCCCCGTCGGTTGTTATACATATATCACGGCCCCGCAACCTGCCTCGTACACCTCGGTCTTACAGGCGTACGGTTGCGCGCGGTATCTCGACTGGTCGAGCAATATCGGCGGACGGGCCACTCCCAGAAGCTCGCTGCTCAGCGGGTGGGGATCGAACCCTCCTCCGCGAACGTTTCACCGTGAAGCGCGCACCACGCAACCATACACGTATATCGGACGGGAGCCGGTCGCTTTGGCCGCGCTCATATAGGGCCAATGGAGAGCGCGCCTATATGGGAACCAACTGGGTTCGGTTCTAGTTGCGCGCATAACGATGGAAGCTGCGGATCGGTGGAAGCTGAGAATAGTGGTCGCGATACGAAAACCTTGAATTGCGACGACGATGCTGTCTACCGTAGCCAACGGCTTAGAGGAAGTACAAAATAAGTACTTGATAGTCAATTCGGCATTACAGGCATGACATGGCGTAAGACGGCCGGTGTACGATACAAGAAGGAGCATATCGCTGGGGACAGCGCGGGACACATGGCGGCTCGCGTTGTGCGTGCCGTATTTCGTCTTGCGTCATTGGAAAAATTAGGGCCCACCATTGCATTGCCAACGCACACACAGTTCTTCACATAGCCGATGGTGTAATGCGCACAACCGTTGTTGCATCATCGAGTGAACCATAGGTGCCGATATTCATACATGGCGCAAGAATGAATGACTATATAGAACGTATGTTGCACGTTAAAGAACACCAGATGGTCGAAATTTCCGGAGCCCTCCACTAAGGCGTCTCTCATAATCATATCGTCGTTTTGGGACGTAAAACCCCGGATATTATTATTACTATTACAGAACGTATGTCGTTCATGGGCAGGAACAGGCGTACCCCACGTTGCCGCTGTTGTCGCCGCTGTTGAAACGGCAACATGGGGTACGCATGTGCATACCTGCCCACGAACGACATGCGTTTCATCAGTCAGTTGAAACGGCACTGCACGCAAGTAACACCAACGCGGCAACAACATCTGCTTTTGTCGATAGGCGTATACCTTAAGGGCGCGTCCAGGTACACTGTACATGCACACAGGCGCACATACGAAGGAAGGGCCTCGGCGCCATGCGAGGCTCGCCGCGAGAACGCATCGTCGGCAGCGCGGGAAGACGCGCCGGCTTCTTCTGCTTCCTCGGTATATACACGTGCACGCTCTTCGAACGGCAGCTCATCTATATACCGCGCAGTCGCTGCCGGCGGGGGCTGGATTAATGGGGCCGCCAACCGCGGGCTCGCGCTTATTTTTTTTCCCGCCCGGTACGAGCGACCAAGCTCCGCGCCCTTCCTGGCACAACTATAGCACGCATTCCCGCGAACCGCCTTCTTGCGGCTCGACTTCGGCACCCCGGAGCAGGGTTGCCAGATCTGGCTACTTTACGCCAAAGTGGCTACTTTTAAAAGGCCGCGGCGACAAAAAAAATTGACGTTGGCTACTTGGCTACCTTTTGGCTATTGTTCTCGCACTGGCATCAACAGCTAATATAGGCTAATATAGGCGAAATCAGGGCTCATCGTCTGACGTGTGGCCACCACCTCAACGCAATGTTAACGTCGCAACGCCCAAGGAAGAGGCGACGAATGCGAAGAGCCCAGCCGGTTTTGTTTTTCACTGACTCTGGCTGCAGACCGCAGAGCGCGTCATCTGTTTTGGGGCCGAACGCGATGAACGCTTTGAAAACCTTGCCAAAACACATATTTGGTCGCCCCGAGCACCGCATTAAGGAGCAAGTACGGCACTTTCGTCCAGTTGAGGATGTGAGTACATGCCAGCAATGGAATTCTGGATCAAAATATACACCTACCGGGATGCTTCAAGTGCTAGTTCTATGGAAGACACTGCAGACGGCGCAATGAAACTCCTTGTTCACCCCATAAGCAGAACGAGTGTTTTCTTAAGGAATAGAATGTCGCACGAACTTCTCCCCCCGATCATCAGGATCAAATTTGGACTACGTCTGAGAGGTGTTACAAGCTCTAAATTTAGTGTCGCGGGTCATGCTGGCAAAAGTTAAGTCTAATATGTACACTTGACTGTCGGTGCAGCATTAATAGCCAATTTTCGAATATGAATGCCTCCTCCAGGAGGTCCCGTGGTCTTTTTTTTTTACTCTATTGTGATGTGATAAACATTCCTATGATGTATATTTTTGTATTTTTTGTGTCAGAACATGGTGATAATTCAGCTAAACTGAAATCACGTTTGGCTACTTTTTTGGCTCCAAAATAAAATAACGGCTGGCATTTGGCTACTGTTTTGGCTACTTTGCTGAATTTTATGGCGCTTTTTCTCTTCGAGGATCTGGCAACCCTGCCCCGGAGACTCGCATGGGAGCAGCGCCTGCGCGGCGCTCCTACAAGTCTGCGCGCACATAGTTTTTACACCGTTAACTCCCGTCTCCAGACGTGCTCGTATAGTGCGGCAAAACCTAGGAGTCGCGTCAGTTAATCGGAACAAAGAGAACAACGAGCGGCTCCCATCCATCGGCTCATCGACCTCCGCGCCAATCCGAATGAATGGTAGCGTCACGGAACGCAGTTTTCCGGAAACGTAGCTGTCTTGCCTATGCGAGGACGAGAATGTCGCGGGAGCGACCGCCAGACCCTGAGCTCATAGGCGTGCGCAGGGTTTCCCTTCAGGGGGGGAGGGGGGGGGGGGGGGCGAAGGTTCGTCGCAGCGCCCCCACTCCCTATCATGTAAATGTATGGGGCTGACTTTGCGCCCCCCCCCTCCTCGTGCGCACGCCTATATGCCTGAGCTCATTCCAGATCCCAGGTCGTCGTCTCCAACGCCGCCCCACGATAAATGAGGAGAAAATACGAGACTCCCGTCTTTTGTCGCGATACGAGAGTAATACATACGCACGCGCGACATCTGCTGCGACACGACAGTACAATATTCACACGAGCAGCATCAGTTAGAGCTGCGATTCTACAACATGGACTCGGGGCAACGTAAATTACTTCACGTTTCAAAAACATAGCAAAAAGTTTACGCGAAGAAAACATAAAAGTGAGCGGCGCACGTAAGGTCGTGAGCGCGAAAAGGAAACTTTCTCGAAACGGAAACGCGGATTAGCGGATTAAGAGAATCAACCTTTGTTGGCCGAGCATACATATAGGCAAAGCGTCAACACTTACTAATAATTGTTTTCTTTGCTCTAGTTAGAAGGTAATGTCATCATTAAACCTATCAGACAGCTGCGGGACTGTCATTGCAACGTAAAGGTGTCAAAGTTTCAACGTCGTTTATATATCACGAGGACTTCGCCAATCAAGTAATCGGAACCCTGAGGAGGCAGAGCGCTCTGTGGAGGTCGTGGAGTCTTGGAGCCAAGCTTAAACTACTGCTCCGTTCACACATCTAGGGATAAAAAATTGAAGGACACTTTGTACATTCCAAAGTGTGTTCGGCGAAAGCGTGTGGCCATTCCACTGATTATGCCATGTCTTTTTTCTTTTACACTCTCAGTGGCATAAGACACAAACCTAATGGGTGCGTGTTTTCTTCTTTAATTTTTTACCGCGAATCGCAGCGAGACGCGAGACTCATCTTCCTCCGTTCGCATGCGTTAGTATTTTCTCGCGCTTTGCGCATCGTGCAAACGCCATCCGCGTTCCAGCTTTTTAAGTTGACGGACCCTTTGTAAATTGGAAAGTGTATTCCGTGAACGCCTGGGTCCATTGAGACGGCGTCGGTCAGAATGATTGCAAACTCTGGTCACAGCGACGCTACGCAAGCAAAGCGCGAGCGCTATAGAGTCCGACGCGACCGGCGTCCGTCTGCGCATCCCGGCGGCCACCTGGCTCAGTGCCAGAGCTCGGATGGACGGACGGACGGACATGGACGGATGAACGGACGGACGAACAGACAGACAGACAGACAGACAGACAGACAGACAGACAGACAGACAGACAGACAGACAGACAGACAGACAGACGGACGGACGGACGGACGGACGCCGGACGAAGGTCGGACGGACACCGGACGGACGTGAGCATGAGACATTAAAGACTTTCGCCTTAAAGATTACACCATCCACCGCTAAAGGGATCCATGTGTAGATGCGAAGCAGCGGGCGCTAACGCTTACACTGGCGGCGGCGTTGACGCTGGCGCTCATCGCAGCGTTGCACAGGAGAGAAACCTGGGGGGCGCAAAGCACGCAGTGATGGACGGTTGTTTCCTACTGGAACATCCCAATCGCTGCTGGGCAATGAGAGACAGAAGACTCGGACTGGACACAGAGACCCGCAGTTCGCTTTTAGTTAACGCGCACGCTGCGAATTTTTCATCGTTCGGCAACGCACAGGAGAAATCTCCCACCGGCACCACTTTGGAGGTCAAAATCCAGTGACATATATACGGGGTGGCCAGTGAACGGTTGTGCAGCGCGAGCAGTCGGTTTTTTCAACCAAGAAACTCGCTAGCAGACGCTGCCTGCGTCGGCGTTGCGTGGCGAGAGAGGGGGGAGCGTAGGAGAGGAGAGAGGGGGGAGGGGGACGCGCATGCGCATTGGGGGTGTGGTTGCCGCGGGGGGGGGGGATGCCTAGAGGAGAGAGATGGGGGAGGGGGACGCGCATGCGCAGTGAGGGTGTAGACGCCGCGGGGAGGGATGCCTAGAGGAGAGAGAGGGGGAAGCGTAGGAGAGGGAGGGGACGCGCATGCGCAATGGGGGGTGTTAGCGCCGCGGGAGGGATGCCTAGAGGAGAGAGGGGGGGAGGGGACGCGCATGCGCAATGGGTGTGTAAACGCCGCGGGCGGGAGGGATACCTAGAGGAAAGAAAGGGGAAGCACAGCAGAGGAGGTGCGTGGGGAGGGTTTGCGCATGTGCAGTAAGGGTGGTGAGGACGCACACCACCAGCACTACCGCCGGACGGACACCGGACGGATGGACACCGGACGGACGGACACCGGACGGACGTGAGCATGAGACATTAAAGGCTTTCGCCTTAATAAGGGCAATATCTGGGGGGTATTGCGTGCCGAAGCCACGGTATGGTCATGCATGAGGCACGCGTCGTAATGGAGGGCTCCCGAAGTTTCGTGCCTCTATTGAAATGTCACCGATACGGCCGGGATCGAGCCCGCGACCTTCGCATCAGCAGCTGAGCACCGTAACCACTGTACAACCGTAGCGGACACAAATCTAGGGATAGGAGACTCCACACGGATGTCCTTAATGTCAGCTGCTTTGAAGCTGCAGCTTAAAAAAAGCTATTGGTGGCACTTTTCGTATCCCCGGTTAACGACGAACAAAACATATTTTATAATGTCCCTTGAAGTTCTGTTAAAACACAGCCTATAATATGCACAGTCGCCGTTGGTGCATACAGCAACAAGCCAAATTTAGTCACCATGTGTTAATATTAAGTCTGTTTTTCTGGCCTTTGAGCAGACCTTCTTCAGGATAATACCTCTTTTCTGTTGTTTTACTCCATCGATAAGTACGCCGGTAGCCAGCGCTTGTACGTCGTTCGGTTATTTCATGTTCCTGTCTCTCAGCTTTCGAGAAATATTTTCATAACGTGCACGGCATGCATTAGTGCGCCGTGCTTTGCTCTCATTTACGAGAGCCATCTCGCCGACATCGGCTGAATACAAGGCGAGCGAAAGAAAGTGAGACGATATTCAAGAAGTGAACACACTTCAAGGTTCATCGCGTGCGCATTCGTAAATATTTACATTACGAAAACACTCGACTCGTAATACGAAATTCAACGTCACTGGTTTATGTTTATATCGCGTCTGCCCAATTAAGTTTCCTTAACTCAATACAGGCTACGCGTTATGGCGCTGATGTCGCAGGGGGAGGCTACAGCTGATGCATCTGTACATTTATACTAGATATGTCTCGGACTTGAGCCTCAACTGGCGAGTCAAAATAGACATGGCAACCCAACACGCCAAAAAAAAAAAACTAATACAAATACATTGAGTACAGTTACCACGCAAATATAAGCCGGGAAAGGGAAAACTGACAACCACCCGTTTGCAGCGCGATACCATAAATCGAAACGGATTTCTCACACGGAAAGCTTCTTCACTGCCGAAAAATTGGTCCTGGTCCGGGGATCGAACCCGGGACCAACACCTTTCAGGGGCGGTCGCTCTACTAATTTAGCTAAATCAGGAAGTCAGCAA
This sequence comes from Rhipicephalus appendiculatus, assembly GCA_030522465.1. Classification (NCBI taxonomy): domain Eukaryota; kingdom Metazoa; phylum Arthropoda; class Arachnida; order Ixodida; family Ixodidae; genus Rhipicephalus; species Rhipicephalus appendiculatus. Next base: position 16,095 of record JALIZH010017474.1, read on the forward strand.
TGGCGAGGGCGAATTCATCGACAATTCAAAGCACATTGACATACTATTGTAAGTATACGCTGTATACGAGGGCTCCGTGAAGACAATTGTAGAAATTCGTCATGTGTTTTGACTTTTCAAAAGCATCGCAAGAGAGCGCAGGCAAAGGCACAAGAACATGGTCTTTTTCTGTGTTTCTTGCGCTGCTCTTCAATAGTCAAAGTATGAATTATCAGCCCAAACAGAATCTTTGTTGTCGTAATGTAATACTTACTATATCAGCAATAGTTTTATCGCGCTATGAGGCTTCAACTGAGGGTAGCTGCTATACGACACCACTCGCCCTTCCTGCGCTATACTTTCCACAAAAATTAATGTTTTTTCTTCGAAGAACGTCGTCCGCGGAATCAAGTTTGAAAGAACGAACGGTGCAGTGGGGGTATACATACGGCACATCCACATTGCACCGTACAGCGCGAGCACAGCGGGAACACAGGGTTGGCCGAGGCGGCGCTCCTTTTCGGTGGAACAAACTCCGCAGGCGTCGGGTATATGCCTCTTCCGAGTGGGCGCGCCGCCGTAGGTCAGCGGGCAACGTAGTACAAGACGGGTACACAGGGACTGCTATGCATCTACACAGAAGCGAGCTGGAGGATCGGCAGAAAAAAAGGCGACGATTAATTTGCGCCGGTTGCCCCATCCCGCTGAGTCGTGGTGCGGCAGAAGCCCACCACGCCCCCCCGCTATAAAGAAAGAGCACGACCAACGCCGTCGTCTCAACTGGCCCAGCAGAACGACATCGGCGCGGCTTGTGATCGCGGAGCCGACCGCACGGAGAGTGAGCGCCGGTGTAAAATGACCGAACATGCTGCCATATGTATGTACGGAACACGGTGCAAAGAGATACGACGCAGGGTGGCATATATGATGCAAGGTTAGCGCAGATGCGATCAAGCAGGGGCGTAGCCAAACATTTTCAGGGGGGATGTTCAACCACATTTTATGCACGTTCGCGAGTGTGTTTGTACGTGTGCGCAGTGATGTGATTGACCAAAGCAATTTTGGCGCAGCTTCTGGAGCAACTAAAACCTCCCTTTGGAGCAGCTTAACAACCATTTGGAGCAGTTACTTGCCGCACATTTTCGGATGCAGATGTTTGTCTCTAAGCCGCAGCTATTGCAACACATGTCAAACGAAATTCATTTATGCACGCACGTTCATTTGCAGTACTCCTAAATATGAAATTAGGTGACTGCTCTTCGCTTTTCTGCAGACATCCCCAAGTATATTAAGTCCGGTCAGATCAAACCACCAAACACTTCCCACAAATTCACTTGGTATTTATTACCGGCTCTGGCTTTCCCTGGTGCTTTAGTTACAATACTGGAAGCACAAGCTGTCTATGTTTCCATGCATTCTATTTACTTTCCAAATATTATGGCAGCTTCGCACTAGTGGTGCCAAGCCTGAAAGAAGTGCGGACCTGGACAGCCTTCTGTCCTACTCTTCTGCTTTCTCTGTCTATCTTCCTCTCTTTCTTTCTTTTTCTCTTTTTCCTTTTTTTTCTATCTTTATTTTAATTTCTATCTTTCTTCCTATTTTTTCACTTTCTCTCTCTTTCTATTTTTCGCTTGCTTCCTCTTTTCGACTTTTATACGTAGTTTTGCCTGCGTTACGCCAAGCGACGATAGTATACGTCAGCCAGGGCCCCTAAAGTTATCGGCACATAAAAGGAAAAGTGTGATTACGCCTGTGCTTTTAGTACAACCTAGGCCTTCATTGTGAGAAGTGTCTTCTGTCGTGCTTTATGTGCAGAATCATTAGGGTCCTGGTTAATGGGTGGTTAATGTTGAACAAAATTTAGTAACTGGTCCTTTGTTCCCGTTATTTAATGTGTGCTCGACAAAATTTATGGTGATGGGAAGGGGGAGTGCGTATTTACATTTGACAAGCTGTTTGACATGTGCATTCGTCGCGGTCGAGAAGCCTAGCCAAGATATACCGGAATACTGGGACACCATGCTCTCTCAGCAAAATAAGTCACGGCATAGCACGTGGTATTGTTGATAAGGTCTGCCCATTGTATGGCGTTAAAGCATAGACACCCTGCACGAAATATTTTAGCAGTAAACTAGAACAAATAGCTCTACAAATTAAAACAAATTAAATAAACGGTTGGTGCTACATACAAGTACTCAATTACTATAATTAATACAGTCAGTCAAGTAAGACTTTCGTCCAAGAAGAACTACATCGTTATTCAGGGCCGTAGCCAGGAATTTTTTTTCGGGGGGTGTTTACGTGTAGAACGGCTAACTTTGGCAAGTGGCCGGTCGAAGTGAAGACGCGTAAATACTTTAGTATCACACGAAAAGTTAAACCATGGAAAAATTTCGGGGGGTGTCAACCCCCTCAACTTCTGTTACGGCCCTGTCGTTATTAGTTTTCTCCGACTGTAACCACACCAGTTAGAAACTATTTTATCGAACTCAATAATGTAACTCACGGTAGTAGTAATAGAAAACTAACGCAGAAAGTTTCGCAGTATGAACGAGTTGAAATCTAACGCAGTGAGTTTCGCAGTAAGGGCGTGTTTGGAAGGCTTGTGCCCAGCAACTACTTCAGCTACATAGAACTTTCCTGTCTACTGCGACGGCCACTCGAAATTGCAGGGGCAACGTATGGATTTCGAGCGGCTGCCGTCTTGTTGCTCACCGAAAGAACGCAAAAACGACGTCTTAACGCATGCTTGGCGCAAATAATGAAAATTTTGCCAACATGTAGCAGGATGTAGCAGGTTTCACCTCTTGGCGTAGTTTGGCGCAATTGGCGCAGCTATCACATCACTGTGTGCGTGTATGCAAAAAGGGCACGGTGTGACCCCCCCCTCCCCCTCCCCTACGCCTTATTAATACGGCAATGTGATCTAGCTTCCATTCAAGCTCTACGCCACCATCATCGCAGTGTTCGCATAACCCTTCATTCCTTCGTTGCCATACCGTCGTATTAAACTGTGTCGCTGTCACAGCTTTGGTCAGTTTGTCGTCATCACGCCGCTGTCGTCATCAGTTTGTCGTAATCAGTTCGTCGTCCTCTAGTCACTCGATCGCCGTATACACTAAGACGAAGCAAATGTCCAGCAGGCGTGATTTTACTGCCAGGGCTGGTTCAATATAGGTACTTACTAGCTGTTATGTTGGCAGTGTAGGATCATTAATCGCGCGACCTCGAGGTAACCAGTCACGGTCGTTTCTTACTCCAGTGACAACCTGAAATAGGAGCATGCCCTTCTCTCCTGAATGGCTCGCGAACACTCCAAAGACCAACGAAGGAATGCCGCGGTGGTGCGTTTGCTACGATACGACATGCAGCGAGACACGAAACGCCCACGCCGACGGTTGCTACCCTCCCACTCGCAAAAAGCGAGCGCACCTGTGCGAGAGGTCAAGATGCGCGGGTCAAACGGAACTTTTCGAGAACGACGCAAACAGCAAGAAACAAAATAAAGCAGAAAGGGGAGTCCACGAGCGCTATGCGTCAGAAAAAACAATCAACCGAGTGTGTTTACACACATCCCACTCCCTCTCTTTTTTTCTTTGTCCATCGTTCGCAGACACAGGCAACCTAGGCAGACAGATCGTTCACGAGATGTGCGCAACGAGCAAAACGTTTTATGCAAAAAAAAAAAAAAAAAACACACTCTGCATACCATGACGTGGCTCGCTTACGCGTGAGGGATGTAAGGCGTGCTCAGAAACAATACGGATCTCGCCGACTGACGATGGGAGGCGCGGTTCGTCCCACCGAGCGAGCTCCTACTACACGACTGCAGTAACGCCCCGGATCAGAGGCGGTCTCCTTCTGCGCAGGGCCAACAACGTGGATCCGCTTGCAACGCGTAGCTGGACGGCCTCGGTCACGTGCACCTGGCGTACACACGTGCGTATTTCTCCGCGTGCGTCCGTGTGTGCGCGCGTGTGTGCATCCGTACACCCACGCACCCGCTCGACACGCGTAAGATGCCAAACAAGGAAGAAAAAAAAAAGAAAACGAACAAAAGACGAACGATCCAGTCAGAAGGAACGATAAGCGAGAATGCCTGACGGGAGAGGGCGCGCGCTCTGCTGTGCCGTTCGGTATATGCGCTTAGAGGGATAATTATTTTGTTTAGACTGTATTCCTTCTTCGCTTTTTTTTTTTCTCGCCTCTTATCGCACCTCGAGATCTAGTCGGGAAGCGATAAATCAAACGCAACAAACGCGAAGTCGGGGGACGCGCGTTCCTCGAACTGATGCGAGTATGATGAAGCAACGTGAGCGATATTCTATCTGCGTTCTCGGAAACACTTGGCTGTGCGAACTGCTTTCAAATAGTAATAATATATCGAGTTTAACATGCCAAAACCACGATATGATTATGTGGCACACTGTACTGAAGCGCTCCGGAAATGTCCAACATCTGGGGTTCTTTAACGTGATCTTTTCGCCTCCATCGAAATGCGATACCGCGGCCAGGGTTGAACCCGCGACCTTTGGGTCAGCAGTGCGTGCGTGCGTGCGCGTGTGTGTGTGTGTGTGTGTGTGTGTGTGTGTGTGTGTGTGTGTGTGTGTGTGTGTGTGTGTGTGTGTGTGTGTGCGTGTGTGTGTGTGCGTGTGTGTGTGTGTGTGTGTGTGTGTGCGTGCGTGCGTGCGTGCGTGCGTGCGTGCGAGCGTGTGTGTGCGTGCGTGTGTGGTGCTCGTGCATATTAAAGTAAATATTATGAAATATTTTAAATAAAAGACTTCCGCATACCAACCGATAATACCAACATTTACGACCTCGAACTCGAGCATGCAGTACATATCCGAAACCTTTAAATCACGGCGAGACAGCGATAAAAAGATAAATAAAATAATAAAACGGTTATCTATCATTGTAGGTAGCGCGGAACTTTATCAAGGACAGAATGGAAAAGAACAAGCCACAGGCGCGTACTTTGACGAACGCTTAATGTGAGATGCAATAAAACTTTCAGTTGAAGTAAGCGCTTGTGGCGTGTTCTCTACCTGTTTGTCCTTGGCTAAGTTTCGCGCTACCTACAATGATCGATCAGTACCAACTAGCCCAACCGAATCGTTGTTAGAAAGGTAAGGGTAGATGCACGATAGTGCTTCCATCAAGCGATTTCGTGTGCACCAGGGTGAAGTGATGTGTGGCACGCAGTCAACACTGCCTCGCTGTGAGGGCGACGAGGACACCAGGCGTACATTGCTCATTTTGAAACAGCGCTCGTGCTGTCAAGTCTTTCTGTGCCCTTCGTCTTTTGCGCTGTTTCAAAATGAACCCAAACGAACTAGCTCAACTGTCCCTTTTGCTGCAGTACGTTGCTCGACCGAAACACAATCAAGAGGTATCACCTAAAGCTCGACGCAGTCGCACGTTCACTCTATGACCGAGGCGCACACCGGCTTAGGGCTGCGCCAAGTCAGTTCCGCCCCACGTCAAAGTACAATAAAAATTAAGAAGACACGAAAAAGCGTTCGGTATTGCGTGGGGCAAGGGCAGCTGGTGCGCAGCTAGTCAACGAGGCGACGGGTAGCCCAAGTACAACAAAAGAACGCAACGGTCTACGCCGCAGACCCGGCGCACACAGACGACAGCTTCGGCGACGAGGTCTTGGAACGACGATCGAGTGGCGACGGGAACGCGGGGCGCGCGAGACCGTCACCCGTCATCGCGAGCCCGTCGCCGACGGCCCGCAGACGGAGGCCACCGAACATGACGAACTTCTTCGCCTCCCGTGGACCCCCCAGGGGTGCAGGAATTTCGCGAGTTTTCTTGGTTTGCCGCAGCCGCCGCGTTGGAAGTGGAGAACAAAACACGCCTTTCTACACCAGTTCGCTGTACACAGTTTTGTTCTGTTTTCCTCATTTCGAGTATATACAGTGGTTTTGCCGAAGGAGCAGGGCGCCCGCGTGGTTGCTTGTCAGCAGCTCGACTCGACCGCGCCGCGGTATGCATGCAGCCGAGCGCCACGGGGCGTCTAGCTCGGAGTGTGGATGGCTCGCAGCCGCGGCGCCGTGGTTGCGCAGTCGGCTAATGACACTTGTCAGGCGGCGCACGACGCTTGTCTTGGTCGTCGTCAAGGGCGACAACACGTTTTTTCTTTTTCTTATTCGAAAGTTTTTTTTTTAAGTTTGAAAGTTAAGAAAAAAGAACGGCAAGGCGTCTGGCGCTGCAAACTACCGATCATCATTGCAGAAACATGAAGTATAATAAGCCAGCGTCGTGCTTATTAAACCCTGACTCTTGACATGCACAACGACGTTGCGCGACAGATTCGTATGCCTCAATAAGCTGCCGGCAGCGATACGAGAAATAATGTAAAATCAAATAAACGCTTGTAACTCCGCATCGGCTGGAATCCGAGCGATGCAAACTTGCAGATTGCACGGTCGTAGCTTTACTCTGGGTCTGCGGTCGTACATTCGACCATATTTTTGTATACATCAGCCATGTTTAAAGGGACACTAAAGCCAAACAATGACTTGGTTTAGATTGACAAACTGCACTCTGGGAACTCTAATGCCATATGTCTCACTATCATAAGTTCATTATTAGCGGAGAAAATCAAGGTTGAAGTTTGACTTTTTAAATTTGGCGCCGATATCTGCGCGCGTGACGTCAGAAATTCCAAATGTATTTTTCGTATTTTCGCGACATTGGCTCGATGAAATGTTCTGAAACTTCGTATGCTAGGTCTATGGCACATGACAACGCACCTCATTTTTGTCCGATTAGAACGTGCGACTACGTAGGACTCAGCAGACGCCTTCAGAATCTATGACGTCACAGTGTTCGGTGCGGGAATCTCATGGTGGCGTCTCCACCCGCATTTTCTTTTCGCGTGTTTTCTCGCTTACTAAGCGTCGTGTCGCGGTAAGAGTGGTCTTTTGGGGATTGTGAAATTGTACTTAACTAATACGCGAAACATCGTTTTGCCCTTTAGTGTCCGTTTAAGATCTTAGGTCAGATCTCCCACGTTCCAACGCGCAGCCAAGGCACGTTTTCAGAGGAGCCGAGCCCTTAAGGCACATTCTGTGGTCGTCTCTTGTCGATTTTACCAGGTAACGAACGGTGTAAAAGTCACCCAAGCCCGAACGCTACAAAGAAATAGACCTACACACGCAATAATGAAGAAGCATGCGTCCTGTGAGAGGTAAGAATTCAATGCTGGATGAAGAAGGAGATGTTTGATGAAGAGAAAGGACGGTAGGTCGGCCTGGAAAGCGGAGTATTCAACACAGAAATTTGGGCTAGTTGGTGGGCGTAGAACTTGAGTGAATTAGAAAGCGCAGCGGAACAAGTACAAAAGAAAGGGACACGTAAACAGGACTAGCGCCCGTCCTGTCTACGTGTATCTTTCTTTTGCGTTTGTTCAACTGCGCTTTCTCAGTCGCACAAGTTCTGGAAAGCAGGTTTCTAGCCTGCTACTCCTCAAGGAGGTAAGGGGAGAAGAGAGAGAAAAGAGGGAGGTATGATGATGGTGACAATGGTATAGCCCAATGAGTCATTATTGCACACACTGGCTGATGAGGCACGGGAAATCAGGCGCAAGGGATACATGTGTGTCGGATAAAGAGGGCGACAAATACACTTTGTCTGCCATGCGGCTGAAATGGTTCGACCATGCCCCTGCGTCGACTGCACCGAATACTCAATGTGCCGAGCTTGGGGATCGCTCTACGGATTTGGAGCACGCCCGCATAGGCGTACACGGGGAATAAAAGCCCCCCATTGAAATGTTTCAACACGAAACCGTTTTATGCCGGGGTACACCAAGACTTCAGTGACGTATTTCCGTCACGAAAATGACGTCAGAAAAATGCACACGATTTGATGGCAAAGAAAAAAAAGTGAAGGACACTATGTAAATTCCAAAGTGTGTTCGGCGAACGCCTGTGCCCATTGAGACGAAGTCGGTTAGAATGGAACGCGATGCACGCGTCTCCCTTCTTGCCATAATTGGACACGCTGGGCACAGCGACGCTACGCAAGCAAAGCGCGAGCGCTGTAGAGTCCGACGCGAGGCGCGACCGAGGCGACCGGCGTCCGTTGGCGCGCCCCGGCGGTCCCCTCTGGCACCGTGCCAGGGCACGGACGGAGGGACGGACAGACGTGAGCATGAGACATTAAAGGCTTTCACCTTAAAAAAAAACTTCCATCAACGCGAGTCGAACCCATGAGCTCACGATCCGCGACAACAGATGCCGGGCACTTTATCCACTGCGCCAAGGCACACACACGGAGGCTTTACAAATGTGCCTTTTATAACTCACACTTTTCCCTCACAGTGCTCTTCGACGGCGGCGTGGTATCGCCCTGGCAGCGGTAAAGTGAACTAATGCATCATGACCGTGGCCTCCGCGATTAACTCCTGCAACGCGTCGTTGCTACGCGCCCGTTACAATCGGCACGTTTTCAATAGAAGAAGTGCGACAATTTCCCGCTAATTGTTGCCATTCGGAAAGCAATGGTTCTCATGGTCAGTGACTCATACAAAACAGTCGCTCTTCGACCGAAAGCGACCCTTTGCGAGATAAACATACGGCTAAAATACACGACACAAACACATAGTCGTGCGACCTCAGAAAGTTGCCAGTGTGGCTGAGTGAGCGCTGGTAGCCTTCTATAAAACTTGCGGCCAGTCAGCTTATACAGACATCCAGCCCTACGCTATATGCGCAACTACACGGCGTAGATACTTTTCCCTGCTTTCTATACGGATAGCTGGTTCGTGCCAACGTATACTTAACCCCGCGACACAACTTCTTGCTCGCACACGGCACTGTACGAGGCATCCCTTACACCTATTTATTTCTACACTCCATTTTTCCCATTCTTCTGAGAAGGGACACAAAAACAATCCTCACTCAGGCTAACTTCGCCACGTCACTAATTTCCCTTCGCTACTCTACGGTTGCCGCGCCTTAGTCAGATTGGAAGGCGGCAGTTTCGAAAGCTCTCTCGCGCAAGCTTCGCAAGCGCTTTACATCCGAGCTTTCCGACCACACACCTAATACGACAGGACCAAGATCGAGTTCGCATGATCGCGCTTTTGCAACCCGTGCGTGGGTACGAAGTGCGCGGGCGGAGAAGCCACGCGGCAAAGAATGCCCGAAGAGGTCTTGCATAAAGTACTTCTGTAACGAGCTGAAAAGAACCACAGAAACAAAAAAAAAAAAAGAAGAAATGAGATGAGGGTGGGTCATCCGCAGGTAACCGACTCCCGTGCCAGCTAGCGGGGCCGACCGAATAGGCAACAAACACAAAGCACCAAGAAGACCTGAAACAGAGACGACCGGCGACCGAGGAATTCGGAGGTATGGGGGAGAAACATACACACGAGTGGCGCAAGCGAAACAGAGGAAAGGATGAGATAAAAAGAAAGAGAAGACGCCACGTGGGACACGCTTTCTCCCGAACGGTGCCGCTGGGGAAGCGGGTGTCATGTTTTTCCTAATCGAACTGTCACGCGGCGGTCGGGGGGAACGGCGAGGCGAGCTCCTCCTCGACAACAAAAGGAACAGCGGGAGCACGGACGCCGACGACGACAACGAGGAAATGAGGAAATCCGACGCGGCAGCACGCTCCTCCTCCTCCTCCGCAAGACCTCTGACTAGAAGAAGAAGAAGAAGAAGGCCCGAGCCGTGGCTCGAGCAATGTGTACATCACCCTCCCTCATCTCCTTTTTCCTTCTTTCTCGGGCGACTTTTTTTTTCCTTCCTCGTTACGGCTTTCTTCGTTGCTACTCTTTCTTCCCGCTCTTCCTCCGAAGTCCCCGCACAACATTTTCGGCGTGAATGGAGCACGGAGTTGCCAAACATTGTCGGCTTGTCGGGAAGTAGCAAAGAACGTGCGCGCTGTGAACGCTAATTCTGATTTTTTCGGAAATTTATGAGAGATATAGATGAGATTTTGCTGAAAGTTTTCGCCGCGCTTGCGGAGGCGTGCACCCGTGAGCGAAAGTACACGGACCGCGGGAGCGCGTGGCGAAATTGCAGTCTGTGCCGTCTAGTCGCGAGCGGACTGCTGTCGAGAGCATAGCTCTGGAGAATGCGCGGCCAGAGCAATGCTCTCGACAGCAGACGGCACAGACTGCAATTTCGGCAAGCGCGCCCGCGGTCCGTGTACTTTTGCTCACGGGTGTACATGGAGTTTGTATGCATGTTTGTTAGATCACTCTGTATACAACACGTTTCTCACCTTCCCTGGTAACACGCCAATGTTGTCACAACGCTGAAGCAACTTTCTCAATGTTGCGGCAACGTTTTGTCAACATTTGGTGCTACTAGGGTTACGACCCGACAGAGTGCCGGGCCAATGTCAACTTTATAAATATAAGACTAACCGTTTCAACTTCTGATTAAGTAAGCACCACTCCCTCCCTCACTGACTGATCCTTGAGAACGTTGGTTGGTTGTTGCGCATAAAAATTTCAATTGTGGTTTTTACACCGTCTTTTCCTACTCCGTTTAGCACAAGCTTGCTGCTGCAATAACTTCTCTATCTTTCATTACGGTTCTCAGCTAATGCGGGTTCTTGTTTACTGTCAAAGTTTGGAAAACTAGTGCATCGAACGTTACTAGCTGATATTTGTTCTCCTACGCGCTGCACGCAACCACATGTTTTGCATCGTAGACTGCGTCTCCTCCCAACAGCAGTCCCGAAATGCGCGTTCATGAAGCTGTGATCAATGAATGTGTCGATACTATAGGTAGTGGCGATTTCATTAGAATGGAAAGCGTGCGGTAAGAATCATGTCACGAAATAAGGCACGGCGCGTGCTCATTTATGTCTTAGCCCAATCAATTAATGTACGGCATTAAAAGAACAGTGGGAAATTGCTCTAAGAGGAGATCGATGAAACATACAGTGCGACGCCACTTGAAAAATGATGACACTGATACGTCCAAACGCTTAAAAAAAATAAAAAAAAACATTGGCGAATCTTGCACTTAACCCGCGCAAGGATCGAAACAGAGAAAACAGGACGATTCTTAAAACCAATCTGGTTGCTTCTAGGTTGTTTCTAGGTTGCTTCTAGGTTGTTGCCAGGCTTTAGCTAGATGATGCTAGGTTGTTTCTAGGTTGATTCTCAGCGCAGAGATGTTCGAGTTAAAACCCACAGTCCGTCACAGACGCGACACGGTTGTCCAAACTCCAGAGACAGACACTCGCGCTGAAATCAAGCGTTCGCACCTCTCATAGAACTACGGGCACGTCGCCATTGGCGTAAGCCTCCCATTGCTTCGGGGTCTTCTCGCCGCCGTCGTTGCCTTTCCCGTTCCCCTAGGTATTCTCTCGTTGTAGGTACTAGGGGTCTTCGGCTCGCCGCGCAGTCGCTTCGCAGCCATTTGTAGGGCTAACTGTTCGCCTTCTTCATTTCTAGTGGACCAGTGGTGGGTACTGGGATTTACCCAATTTCTGTGGCACATAGACGTTTGTGATGATGACAGTTTTCTGGTAGGCCGCACAGCGGCAAATACCTGTTAAAATGATTAGTTTTCTGCGATCGACTCACAAGGAATGATTTGAAAACAGTTTCGCAGTTAAAAAAATATTAAGGCAGGTTCGCACTAGGGGTGCCAAGCCGGAAGGAAGTGCGAGCTGAGCAGCCTTCTTTGTTTCTCTTCGGTTTTCTTTTGCTTTCCTCCTCTCTTTCTTTCTTTTTCTCCTTTTCCGTTTTCCTCCCTTTATTTTTTCCTCTCTCTTTATACATTTCTTTCTCTTTATATTTTTCTTCCTATTTTTTTCCCTTTCTATTTCGCGCTTGCTTCCTCTTTTTCTTCTTTCTTTTTTTTATACGCGGTTTTGCCTGCGTTACGCCAAGCGTACTTTTTTTTTTTTTTTTGCTGCTGATGATAAGTGACCATCATCAAGGCGCTCGAAGAAAAAGAGTAAGAAGACTTCTCCTTGGCGCGAGCACGCGTTCAATATGATACACATGGAGCGTTACGACCAAGCGACGACGACAGCACACGACAGCATACGACCGCCTGGCCCCCTTAAAGTGCACAAGGGTAGCGGCTTGGGCTTGTTGGAAGTTCATGACAGTATACTACTAGCGCGGGAACACACGGACAAGAAAGAGGACGACACACTGCGCTGAAGTGTGTCGAAGCGCAGTGTGTCGTCCTCTTTCTTGTCCGTGTGTTCCCGCGCTAGTAGTATACTGCCCTTAAAGTGCTCCGCACTTAAAAGAATCATACATATGGCCATAAGAGTGCGCAGGGTTCCCCTTCAGGGGGGGGGGCGAAGGTTCGTCGCAGCGCCCCCCCCTCCCTATTATGTCAATGTATGGGGCTGACTTTGCGCCCCCCCCCCCCTTCTCGTCCCCCTTGCCCCCTCCCCCCCCTCCCCTTCCGCACGCCTATGCTGATGCTGATGGCACACACGAGTCACCGTAGGCGCCAAGGTCCTTAAAAATTTAACGAAATTCCTCTCGAACAGCTTTAATAGCGGCCATGCAAAAACGCGGTTGCTTGTGTGCAGTTAAATGCTCACATGCTGCGCCCACGCGATCGCTGAATCGAGGTTTTATTTTCGCATGCCCCATTTAGATTTACAGACAGCTTTCAGCGTTCGACTACCTTTCACGCAAGAGGTCGGTTTGGGGATACTACATCGCGGCGATCGCATGTGCGCTCACTGCAGTGCTTTCTTTTTGCGCAGGATTCTTATTTTGAGAGTTAAAAAAAAAAAGAGCTTTCATCGTTTCGAGACTATTTACAGAAATGTCGAGGAGGTCTCGTGCCCAAGTGTTTTCACTGAACGCTGACAAAGCTATGAGCGTCATCCCGCACACGAAGGCGAGGCGCTTCCGATGGTGGGCGACTCCGTAACTGCTCGCTCCCAATTGCGCGCGTGCAGCTGGGATATGGCTGGGAGCTCAGTAGGACGCGTTAGTTCAGTCGCTCAGCCCATGCTGCAATTCGGGCGCTCGTATGTGCTGAATTTGTAGCGCGTACGACAAGAAGTGTCTGCCCTATGACATGGTCACGATCGCCTTATCATCTACTTTTCGATAACGCATCACTGATCATCAGCAATGTTAACTAAATCTTCGCTGTTTGTACTTTATTTGTGACCCCACCCCTAATGTAACACCCCCCAATGGTGCCTTTAAGGAAACAAAACTGAACTGAACTGAAGAACGCACACTAACGCACTACGACTGGTGCAGACCGGTGCTGCAATCATTCTTATCGTCGCCGACAAAATGACCTGTCGTTGTCCAGCAAGGAGTGTCTTAATCGGACCATCAGAGCACCAATGACCCGTTGCCGTTGATTATAAAATTGGAGATAAAGTTGGCATAGGTAACTCGGGATTATCACGTCGATACTTGCACCCGCCTCCTGCGTTAGAGGCGACCTGTGCATGTGTCTCCAACTGCAGTGCGGAACAGCTTTGCGTGTTTGAAGCGAACACCACCACTGTCACGCATACACTCTACGAGATCTCATAACACAGTGGTTCTGAAACGGGGGTCCGCAAAACCCATCCTCGAAGAAAAAAAAAAAAACGCGTTTTTTTTTTTTAATTTTTTGTAGGCATACATCTGACCCGTGACAAAAGCCCCTTCCGTTTTTTTTTTTTCTGTGCTTCCACTGCATCTCAACTTTGCGTTGCGGAGGGGCTGACTTATGTTTCCCCTGCTCTATGAGATGGCTGTAAAGCTGTTTTTTTTAGTTTTCTACGACATATGCACGCGAGCATACTTTTTCTAGCCTTGCATATTTGAAGATCAAATTGAGATAGAAACAAGTCGAATGTGGCGGCAGACCGCACAGCTTATTGACAAGCCATTGAGATCGAATTGACGTGACGCTTTAATTCGACCATTCTTTGCCAGGGAGAAATAAAAGGCACCTATTTCACGCTGCACACTAACGCGACAGCGTTTAAGATCTCGTTTCGCAGAAATTCCGGCGTCGGCGACGTCGGCGTCTTTGAATGTGAGCGAAAAAGGAGCGTCGGTCGTGGGCGAAAATTCGAGGTAGATGCAAATAAAGATAGAAGCCGATGGGCGTTTGCACTATGGCTTTCGTTGCGGCAATGTCTATAGGTCTCCACCGAGAAGCGAAGGCAGGCTAGCGATTGAAAAGGCGATAGTGCGTGCGCGCGTGTGTGTGCGAGCATGCGGATATCGATCGCGTTCAACTCTTCAAGTCTTTTGTTAATTTATGACCCCCACGTCACTGAAAGGGGTCTCTCAACAATTCCTCCGGTTCACAAGGGGTCCCGACACATCAGTGGCTGATAATAATTGTCATAACAACTTGCAGACAATTCATAAAGCGCGCACGTTAGCTGCAGAAATAGCACGCATGAAGAAGTGTGGGACTTACGGACACAGACCACAACGCTCAAGACGCAAAACACGACGAAGTGTCGCACCCTGCGTCTTTGCGCTTACCTCTGTTCTATCTCAAAGCCCTGTACCGAGGCGACAGGTGCAAATACGACGACACGTATAAATAAGCAAATTGTAGGAAATGGCGCCTTGTGCGTGTCTCTCTTACGTGTGTCCTCCCATTCGCGCCTTTCACTTCGGAACATGTCAAACTAACACGCCGAACTTTCCATCCTCTTAGTCATGAAAACTCGATTCACATTACACGGGTCCGATCACAATTGAGTCACCGGCCTCGAAGGCATGGTTTCTGCTGCGCAATCTCCATCCGGCCAAGCGTCGCTCCGAGAGCGATGCGACAGGACAGAGAGAGAGAGATAGACAGGCCGGTGGTTTCAAGAGAATGAGCAAACCATCGACAAGAAGGTCTAAGCCATGGCAGAAGCAGCAGCAGAGAACGAACGCAGCTCAGAAGGCGGACGGGAGATGAACATGTACGGCTCGCTCAAGCTCACGTCAAACTTGTTCCCAGAGGGAAGCACACGGAGCCCCAGAGCGAACTCACAATGCGGCTCGTCAAAACGGTACACGCACGTGCATGCCCCAACACAAGCAACAGCGGCAGCAAATACGGCAGCAGCAACGGATCTCCTATGCCAAGCGGCCCACTCAAAAGAAAAACTCCGGCAAGCGACGAACAAAAAGAGAGCTAGAAAATCCCGCTGCAACCAGAAGTGAGGCGCGCGCGCCGACGTTGCGAAGAACAAAACGCAGACTGCGTTGTGCAACCACGTCTGCCACTCCCATCCAATCGCGCGGCGCGAAGTTACCGCGTCCGTGATCCACGGCCGCGGCGGAAACGCGAGCGCCGTCAGCAGCAGCAGCAGCAGCGAAGGAAGTAAGATGAAGAGAGAGAGAGAGAGAATGAGCGATGAAAAAGTATAAAAAGTGCCCGGATTTGGTAGCCTTAATCGGTGCCCGCCTGCCAGTCGCCGTCGTCGTCGCGAACCCAACACCTCGTCACCCCCGCCGCGCTGTCTGGCGCACGCGCCGCCGGCCAGATTAGGATTAACATTTTAAACTTTAAATCGGAAAGAGCGGCGCTCCCGGATGAAAACAGAGAAGCAGCAGCAAGACAGGAAGAAAAAGAAAAGATTAAAATGGGGCGGGTAGCGGCGCGGCCAGCACACCAGTATGATACGAGAGGAGAGAGCGCGGACAATGCGGCGCGGGGCAGAGACAGGAACAGTAGCAGCAGCAGCAGCAGCGAGCGGAGACAGCCGACCAGGTTTCCGGTCCCCAGAGCACCCGGGCCGGCGCCCCGACGACAGCGGGGTCCCACGTGCACTGACGACGTCTTGTGCACCGTGCAGGCAACAGACGATAAGCACTCGCCCGTCTTCCTCCTACAGCGAACGAGGACTGGGTCGACCTGCATGCCCCCCCCCCCCCCCCCCCCTACTCGATCCACCTTTTTATTTCCTCTTTTCTGCATCTTCTTGAACTTCTTCGTTTAAAATTTTACGAAACGCGAGAGCCGAACCCATATGGTCCTGAAATCCGGGCTGCACGCCTTTTCCATATAACGGCTCCGTTTCTTTTATCCCGAACTCGGTTCTCGCCATTCCTTCATCCTCGTTCTTGCTTTCTTGCTGTTTTATTTTTTTTCTTTCGCGAAAACGTCAGTCCGTAGCACCGCGAAGCCTTGAAATCCAAAAAGTCCGCTTTTCTACACCCGACTGAGCGTCCGCATCGGAAGAACTTGACAGTGCCCCCCCCTCTCTACATACAGTTATAAGCGGGGGGACAGAAAAATGCGCTCGCCGAAACAGATTTAGTTTCTCCAAAAAACGAGGCCGCGAACAACTGCGATTGCAGTCGCTATACGGGGGAAAAAATTCCCAGCACACATGCACAGCACCGGGCGGTGAAACGAGAACGGTTTTCAGTTTTCCCGTTTAGTTCGCCGTATTTATTCCTTCGTTTTCTTGCCCTTCAATGAAATCGGATAGCATTCGAGACGCTGCTCGTCGCGCCGGTCTGTTCACTGCCAGAGCCAATACCAGCTTAACGCAGCAGTCAGGCTCCTAATACAGGAGCAGAAAAGCGCGGAAACAAGAGCTGGGCACTGTAACGTTTGAATATAACTATTCTGGAGTAAGCACAGAGAGAGAGAGAGAGCTGTCGAATGTACAGGTAACAGATCGCAAAAGTTTGAAGCAGGATTTTCTTATCACAATGCAACGCTTTGAGGAACAAACAGCGCAGAGAAAAAAGAAAAAGGGGGGAGGAGGGGAGGCGCAGTTTAGCTAGGAAAGCACAGCATGGATAGTAACAGCAATGTAACACTTGCTGCTGGGCGAGTTGTTTGACGTCAGTGGGACAGATATTAGCGCAGACAAAGAAACAAGGACTCGAGAAAGAATTAGGAGGAAGCAGGAAGGTCGGGCCATACCTTTCGAATAAGCAGCTGAAATTTAGCGCCCGACCTTTACGCTTCCTCCTACTTCTCTCTCTCTCTCGAGTCTTTGTTTCCTTGTTTGCTCTAACATGTGTTCCCTTCAACCGCAATGTATTGGAAATAGTAAAGTACAGGCATGATAAGTTTTGCAGCATTAATTGAGCCTCCCGCGCGTTCACGCGGGAGGCTCCCCGACGCGTCGTGCTCGGAGGCAGCTGCGCGCTGCAGCTGCAGTTGTGCTCTGCAGCTGCTGTGCCAGTTGTCACGTGATCACAGAGTGCGGTGGCGAACTTTGAACTGGGCGGATCCTATGCGCCGCGACGTCGCTGCAAGCGCCTCAGTATGTCGATGGCGCCTACCCCTGTTTACAAACATGGAATAGGTTTGTATAGAAGCAGACGTGAATTCTAAGTGGCGACGTACAGCCGCGGCCACGTCTGCGTAGAGCGCGCGAGCAGCCGGTTTTTGCTCTGCGGGGCGACACCTTGAGGCAGTTTCGGGCTCTGACGTGGTCAGCCTGACTACTAGCCCGAAACTGCCTCACGGTGTCGCCCCGCAGAGCAAAAACCGGCTGCTCAAGCGCTCTACGCAGACGTGGCCGCGGCTGTACATAGGTCGCACGCAGGTCGCCAGAGTCGCTCTTTGGCCGCCCGTCGCAAACGGTCGCGCGATCGGTGCTAGCCGCAATAATGAATAAGCCTTAAGGCCGGGAAAGCTAGAAGAGAATAAGAGCGCTTAATTCAGAAATACTCCAGACACCACTCGGAGAGGTGATGTGGCAAAGTGATTAGCTGATTTTTGTTTTGTCTACGAGCGAAAAAGTGAAACATCAAACAAAAATGAATAAAACCAAAGCGACCAGAAAAACGGTCGACACTGCCCACTACACAGTCACGGATCGATTTGTGACAGAATTTCGTTCCGAAATATGAGACAATTTCACAAAAACGCATTTAAACCATCTCCGCCTCCATTTCCCTGTAAAGCGTGCACCACTGCACGTACACCACCCATGTGGCGAAGCTTCCATCTTGTAACGGGTCAGGAGCTGGAACGCGATTCCTTCGACAATTACGTTCAACGCTTCACAACTACACATACGCTAAGGGAATATAACGGTAAGTTCCTGATTAGGGGACAGCTACAAGGGGGTTTCAATTTATGCAAAGTGATGGCAAATTAGCTGCACTATTGAAGGTATCTCGGCAACAATGCATAATAATAAATGTTGGGGTTTTACGTCCCAAAAACACGACATGACTGTACGAGACGCGTCATAATTATCTGATATCTGAGCTGGCGCGTCAGCTCAGAGATCATTGAGAGTGCCGCGAGCAGCACCTAATCTCGGAGGTCATACCGAGAAGCTGCGAGTCTCGATACATTCGTCGGTCCCGTCGGGCGGTAGTGATGGCGTTTCTATCCAGTTCCGGCGTTAGAAGCGTCTAAATAAACTTTGTTCGAGCTTTTCGTGCCGCATCTACACATATTTCAAATGCAAACATTTCGCACGGAAGCTGCTCTTGGTGTGCACTGTTTGAAACACGGCATCATAAAACTCTAAAAATGCGCACTTGTCGGCTGGTTGGTTAAACATCTCCAAGTAAGGGAAGAGCGCGAGAAAAACGAGGCCGCAGAAGAGGCACACAAAGAGCATCACGTGAGGTTGTTGGGTTCCTCTTCTGCGTGCTCGTTTTTCGCGCTGTTGCCCTACTTACTTTATACATGTTTTGCTGAACTTAGACTTTGATTATGACTACCCAGTGGTCTTTTTGCGTGCGCTAAAGCCCGTGTGTCCAATGCTGACAGAAGTTCTAAGAAACTTCCTATAATAATAATATATAATTGCGATACCCCACAGCAGCGGTTCTCAAATTAGGGTCCGCGAAACCCGTCCTCGAGAAAAAAAAGAAAGAAAAGACGCGTTTATTTGGAGGAACACTTATGTGCCCGACAGCCACCCGTTCCGATTTTTGGCATGCTTCAACGTATAGCAATACTACACTGCGGCAGAGCTGACTTGTACTCCATGAGATGGCTGTAAAGGTTCTCTGCTCTGAGAATCAACGTCAACGTAGAAACAATCTAGCATCACCCAGCCAAGGCCTAGAAGCAACCTAGAATCAACCAGATTAGTCTTCACAATCGTCCAGATTCACTGTTTCAACCCTTGCGTTGCTTAGTGCAAGCTTCGCCAATGTTTTTCTGGCTTACAGACACTCCACTCACGGTAGCCTAATTTAATAACTAATCCGTTCTGATTAACTCCTCTTCAGGAACGTTTTTGTGGACGGTTCATGATTAAATACACACAAAGCAAACAAACAAAAAAAAATACAAAACTAATACGAACTAGATAAGTACATGCCAAAAAAAAAAAAGAACAATTGTAATTGGGGAGCGGGGGGCATGCAAAAACAAAACATTACCGAGTAAAAAAAAAACGTAGGCGGCGATGGCGCCTTGCTGTTTCCGCAGCTCTCGCTAAAATGTCAAAACCGAGTTTTGACTATTGACAAATGAATTTTGACAGGCTTAATAATAATATCTGGGGTTTTACATAATTTTGACAGGCTTGATCTACCTTTTATCAGAACAGATTGATTGCACTACATTAATAAAGAGTTAAACCTAGCAGGTCAGGAAACTTGCAGAATGACAACGGTTCGGCTAAAAAAAACAAATACGTTTCGCAACAATGACAAAAAGAGTGTAAGTATTCTTTACGGAAGTTGAGCGTTATTTTTGGTAATCCAGTTAATTTAACGTTTAGAGCAATTTCCGAAGCCCAAGAAAAGCTATTTTGCGGCCGTACAACAGTAAGGGTGTAAATACTCGGTGCAGATTCGCATTAGTGGGCGAAAAGGAACAGCTGCACTAATGCAAACAGAGATAGGGTGTCACGGGAGCAGCCGTTAATCAGGCTTTTCTTGAAGCGGAAGAATGACTCGTGATGGCATCGCGCAAACTTACAAAATGTGCATTGCGGCGAAGCATTAAGCACAAAGGCGAGCATTGCACACACGGTTTCAGCGGACGACCAGTGTCAAAAGTAATTAAAAACAGAAAAATCGACATAACCATTATTTTAAAAAAAATCGGTAGCGAATAATGACCTTTAGTTTCCGATTTTGTCTACATGCACATTACACATTATTAACGGTCCAACTTAGTACGTATGGCGAATGCTCCATCGTATTTAACTAGCCATTACTGTACGGAAAAATAATTCGTAAAATGTGCAAATCACGAGCAGCAGCAAGAGTACGCGCACAAATAATGCCGACTAGACCACGTATCACGACTCCACAGAAGCTATCGGGAGGCTTCACCAAAATTAGCGGGGCAACAGAAAAAGGAGTCACTTTTACGCGGCAAGGGCGCACCAGTGAACGCGATAGCATCAAATTGAAATGTTATACGAATTAAGGTTCGCAGCTCACTCTTTTCGCACCCGACCTGGCGTAACTCAATAAAACACTAACGTTAAAAAAATTCGGCCGCCATAGCGAGCTAAGCGACCCTCGTTCTGTCTATGGCTTCAACGCAAACTTTGCGATGAAAGCCCAACGCGTACAAGGGTATGAGCCGTCTGCTAATCCCCTCTAAAGATATACGTTTCGCGGAACCGCGGGCGACCACGCCCGCCCAGTCGAAGTACGCACTTATTAGAACGTTTTAGTCTGTCGAGTATTCCGGTACACGCAAAGGGGTTTGCGGAATACCGGGTTACCTGATGATAGCATCGACATCTAGGGACGCTTCGTGCAACCACAATTGGAGACCCGTTTGTTTGTTTTCGCCAAGTGTCCTCGAGAAAAAAAAAAAGGTTAAAAACTCAATTAATTCGGTACAAGGCCGCAGACGAGAATTCACGCCAGCAGAGAAGTACAATGCACTGGGTTTCTGCAGAAACAATTCTATGCTTGTCTAGTTAATCTCGGCCCCGCCCGATGGTCCCCCTTATGCGGTCTCTCACATTTACGGCTACGGTGTCTTGTATAACGCTAACGCGAAGAAGTTTGTGGACAAACTAAATATCTCTATTATCGGAGTCACGCAGCTCTCCCTGCCCAACACCTCTATGTATCTTTCGCGCGACGGGGACGGCCAGCACGTTTAATCTTTGTTTTAGATACGTTCGTGGCCAGCGCTGGCGCGCTTTCACTCGCATATAAAACGTACAACGCGCGGAGCGATGCTATTGATTTTGACTATATACGGAACATGACGGCGACGGCAAGAACCCATCGATAGCATCTACGTAGTTTCTATCGCAACAAACACCACTACTTGAAGCAAAAAGAAAGTCACAGTTTCCCCGCAAGGGTGAAGCAATGAATGCGATAGCAACAAATTGTAAGGTTGTATGAAATGAGGCTGGCCGCTAACTCTTTTGGATCCGATATCACGCAACACTACAAAACGTTGGTTTAAGAGAATACGACCACTCCAGGGACACTCTTCGCACATTCTCTTCGCGTTGAGAGCGCAGCCCGTAGAAGGGTATACCAGCCGTCCGCTGTCGGCTGCCGAGATAGCGAGATAACGCGCGCGCCAGCGACGATCGCGCTTGTAAAATCAAAGGTCGCTCGAGGGACCTTATCCCCCCTCCCCTTGCGTCTTTCACGCTCGCGAAAGACGGGCGGGGCGTATCCTCTCTGCTTGAGCATTCAACGGCCGGTCTAACAGGAGGGGGGATCTTTTCGCATGCGCCTCGGAGCGACGGAGATGGGCCGGCTCGTTTTATCTCCGCTTCAGCCGCGTTCGTCGCCCCGCTCGCGCGCTATTACCCACGGGCAGAACGTACGATGCGAAGGAGGATCTTATCAATTTGCACTTTATACGCGACATGACGAAGACGGCGACGGCAATGGTGACAGCAACGGCGACGGCAAAAACCCGTCGAGACTGTCCATATAATTGCTATCGCAATAAAACAAAATTTCACAAGGTCCCTTATGCATTTGCCTAAGGTGACTCGAATGCGAAAACCATCCTAAATGGCTATTTACCATGTACTTGATGTCATGCAAACACCCCTTAAGGTTACACTAACAAAGACAAAGCAAACGCGCAGCTATTGTGCCTGGAGCCACAGAGCACGCAGGTGGTCATGCAACTTTTTGTACTACACGCTGGCTTTTCGCTGAGGGATCATTTACATAGGTCGTCTAAGCATTTCGCTTCAAAACACAAATTTGAAACAGACTTTCCAACCTATGGAGCAGGTGATCTGAGTAGCTTATGCTATTAAAGGCTCGAGCTGCCTGACAGGCACGAACTGGACACCACTCCACAATATTCCACTGACACAGGACGCACAATTACTCAAAACATAGCATAGACAACAGGAACGAGTGCCGACGCATCATGTGCTTTTCTGTCGCTAAATTTCTGATGCATTAGGGCATCGCATGACAGTTTTGTCTTGAGAGAGCCGCCGGGATCAGCGGCTACCATGGCCTTTTCATTAAGCATGCCCCTCTATCTCTGTATGTCAAATAAGAGTTTCACTTAGCGATAGGTACATGGCCATGTGAGGAGTCATGCATTATTTCTGGCCCATGACACATCAGTGTTCATGTGGCTCAGGTAGACGCGGATGCATGACTCTCCCTCACTGACTTCACACTTCCCACAGCTTCTGCTTGCGGAACCAATGTATGCTGCACTTTGCGTTCACTCCAAGTTCAGTATGGCGCTTGCAAGCCAGTGTGGCCCAAGAATTACATTGACGTAATCTTGCAGCTTGGGGTCCCAGAAAAAAGCCACACTATATGACTATGCAAGTTGTCACAGGTTTGCAAATTAAAATGAAAAACTCAGGACTTCTAACAAAATCTCGATCACTGTCATGTCATACAATGAAAAAAAGAAATGCATTGTACTCATTTACGGATTTTGACGACTGTTCCCTCGTGGACTGTGTGACATCAGCCACAAGCCAGATATTAACAATAATCTCACCCATGATTTTGTTGTTACTAAAATTCTTTTGTGTATTCTTCTAATGGCAATGTATAATGTATGATTTTGTATGTCATTTTGTCATGTTGACTTTTTTTGTGGTTTTAACCATATATGATTTTGTGTAAAGAAATATTATTTTTCATGTGCCTTCCCTGCTATAATCTCTGAAGAGATTGGCAGTATTGTTAAATAAATAAATAAATAAATACATGATGTGTCAGTAGCTTGTGAATACATCCACAGGCACTTCATCATCCAAAAAGACAATTATAGGGTCCATAAGCCATTGCCTATGTGACTGTCAAACACCGATTCTCCAGCACAACTTTTTCTGGCTATATTTATTTTTGCTTTGCCTGCAATATGGCAAATCTATTATTCTTTTCTCTATTACTCATGAATAATGTCGTCACCAATATTTGTACCAACAGGTTATGATGAGCAGCATGTAGTCATATTGACGCCAAAGTTCCGAATTGCTTTGAAAAACTTGGTTTTAATGCCATGTTGTGGACATTTCCTGCGGTGATTTAGGTTTAGGTTGAGCATGTTAATGTCAGGTCTGACATGTTTTGTTTGGCAATACTAACTGTATGTTCCTAAAACTGCATTTTAAAGTAACATGCATGGTAAAAAAAACCAATTTTGAGATAACTTTGCCCTACTAATTTTGCTGATTTGTAAGAAATGAAAAAACATGGTTGATCCCTCCGTCATAGGAATCGGTATAACACGAAAGTGAAACGTGTCCTTACAGAAGTAGTCGAATGTTTACTGCACATTGATATAAGAGAGCTTGCGCAATATCTATTGGTGTGTTGACAGTTATAGCACCCGTTTAACGTGGATACATCCACGTTGATGCTTGATTGTACATCTGTATCCCGATGACTAACGTCTGATGAATGATTAAAGAAACCCTTGTGGTCATAGATGCTTGTGGTAGCTGTACGGTGAGAGCGGAGTCATTGAAAGCGGTGTGACAGCCTGGAAGAGCGTCAATGATTGGGCGCCAAACTTGGGCTAAGGTCACCTACTCGCGGCATGTTAGAGTTATTTAACAACGCTGCCCAACCACAGGTAAATGCAACGCGCGTCGTGTCTTCCCCCGTTGGCCGGCTGCGATTTTTCGCGGGGCGAGCTAGGAACATGGCTAGGGACGCGGAGTTGCGGCCACGCGGCACTCGTGCCGTCGGACAGCTATTTTTGGTATGGACGGATGCTACGAGTGTGAATGCCATATCTAGGGACCTTAGAATGCTAGGGGTAAGGTCGCCGCCTGGCAGTGTGTTAATGCGTTGGCAAAATTGCACGTTTACTATTCGAAACACGCCGAATGGGATGGACGCGGAGAAACAACGCTTTGAAGAAACTAATCGTGCATTTCACGGTTATAATGCATTACTTCTCTTAGCAAGAGCACTGTGAAAGGAGAGTGGTAGATATAAAAGGCTTGTTTTTAAAGCCTGCGAAGCATGTGACCGTGGCGCAGTGGATAGCGTGCCCGGCATCTCTTGTCGCAGACCTAGAGGTTGTAGGTTCGACTCCCGTTGACGGAACTTTTTTTCTTTGTCTTCGGATCATGTGTATTTTTTCGACGCCATTTCCGTGACGGAAATACGTCACTCAAATCTTGGTGAACCCCGGCATAAAACACTTTCGTGTTAAAGACATCTACTACTGTACAATTTGCCTTTTGAAAAAATACGCAATAAGCGTAGAACTTCAGCAAATCTTGCACCTATTTCCGGATGCAATCAAGGGGCAAAAGGTTATTAAGGCTTCATTCTGTCCGTTTGCAGCCAAAACACGAATGGAGCTTTCTGTGCCCCCTAAAGCTATATTTACAACATGTACGAAGGAAAGAAATGTGGGGCTCGTTTTTTTTTCTTTGTTAGACACTACCTTAATGAAAAGAAAACCAATAGACAATGAAGCCAAGAAAGGTACTACGGGGGACGTTACTTGTAGTCTTTTTAACTTATTGTAGTAATAATGATATAATCTATAAAAACTTAAGTGCACAAAAAGACAACTCGTGTTTTCGAAACAAAATCTAGTGTTTTCAGCCATTTTCTAAAAATGCTCCTTTCAACTATAACAGTAGTCAGCCTATGTTGCATAAACATGACACGAAAACCCAGGACTAAACTACGATAAAACATTGTGCAATGCCGCTCTATGTGCGAGCGAGCACAGAATAGTGTTTTTAGGTATTTGGGGGGTACAGCAAAATGGCAGACCACTCACCGCCCCGAAGAAAGTGGTCAGCAGTCTTTTTGCGCAGCGTGTCCACCTCCTGGTCATCTGTGGAAGCCCATTCTAGGACCAAACGCCTGCCGTACAAGTGGGTGCTCTGGCACAGGGCCTCAAACGCACGCTGCATGGAGAGGGACAGAGGATGTCATGTATCCTCAGTAAAATGGAATGAATCAAAGCAAGTGTTCTTGGGAATGCTTTGGAAGCACCATTAATCAGTAGCAAAAGTATATAATGCAATGATGAGATAAAGACAGCAAAATATTAGCATGTGCACAAGCTTCCAACTCGCTAGTCTTTGCAACATCGTCTGCCACAGTGGAGTAGCAGTTATGGTGCTCGGCTGCTGAGCAGAAGGTTGCGGGTTAGATCCCGGCCGCAGCAGTCCCATTTTGATGGACACAAAATGCTAAAGACCCGTGTACTGCGCGATGTTAGTGCACGCTGAAGAAAACCAGACGATCAAAATTTACGGAGCCCTAAACTACGGTGTCCCTCAGAATCATATCGTGGTTTTGGGACGTAAAACCCCAGATTTTATTATTAGTCTTTGTAACAAGTGTGGATTACACCAGCTAGCCCAACTTGAGATACTTGGTGGCTATGATACAAACTTGAATAAACAGAAAGAAGAAAAAATCTGGTAAGTGCATCTTATTCCTTGCATTATGAAGACCAGTAGAACAGTGTTTATATTTATTTGCATCATAGATAAATTTAGCACTCTTATAACATATTCATTGCTGGGAGGGCCTACCTCTAAATAATTGTTGCAAGTAGCCTTTAGTTCGTTTTAAATTTGGTCATGTCGAACAATTTCAGGAAAAGCTTTCCTGTAGGAATGAAAAACGTTGCCTTATTTAGTTTGCACTTAACATGGTAATTTTAATATTCAGCAAGGGAATAAAACTGCCAGATATTATTCAGCTATAGAAACAAACACTGACACATTAAAACTCTTATCCCCTATTTTATAATTCTTTTCCTGTGACTACATGAGTCACAAACATAACAGCTGTAAGCCATGCTACCATCACAACATGATGGTGCCATGCCAATTATCCTAATCACACACCTTTTTACTTTCTTGTAACTTATTTAGAAT
>JALIZH010017475.1:0-20916 GCA_030522465.1 Rhipicephalus appendiculatus
CCTTCTGGCCGGGGGCTATCCTTTGTTAGTCGGTGGCGGTTACTTCCCCTCGCTTGAGCGCCCGGCATCTGTGTTTGTGAATGGTGCCTTTTAGCGATTAGTAATATCAGATCGTTATTCAAAATAATTATTGTCCGTTCTATGCAGCTGTTATCTACAAGCAAGCGATCAGTAGAACAAAGCGCGAAATGCGAAATTCTTATCAAAATTTGCACTATCTTTACCATATGTACCCTGCACTAGGGACGTTCAGCGCAATAACACGGAGGCACAAGAAAGAGACGCAGACAACACAAGCGCTACAATCATATAGCGCTTGTGTTGTCTGCGTCTCTTTCTTGTGCCTCCGTGTTATTGCGCTGAACGTCCCTAGTTATGCATCTTTACCAATCCACCCAACTCGCCGCACGACAGTCATATGTACCCTGCATACATTCAGAATAAACTTCTGTTTACTCTGAGCATTTCCAGGTGATTATTCCTGCTGCCTACCTAAATGCAAAAAGCGTGGACAACACGCATTCATTTACACGCACACGAATCTGCCTCATTTAAGCTACACATTCAGTGGAAAACGTCAGAGAGATATTGGCATAGCCAAAAAAAACGCTGGATAGATCTGGCGTTAAACGCTAGAAAAGAAAGAATGATGGGGCAGGCAACGAAAAAGGCTGGCAAGAAATATTGGAGATGCCAATATTTATACAATGTTGGTGATACGTACGACGGACAATGTTGGCTTAAGCCATCTTTGACATTATAGGCGATACGTTGAACGTACAATATTGGCTGCCGTCATCTTTGCAGACACTGGGCATTCATTGGCTTCCAATATCGGACCAATGCACATTTATGGTCTGGCATGCCTCGTACTTGATCTACACCGTCAAGCCGCTTGAACTTTCTTTTAATCTAATAATCAACAATGTCGAGGCATGAGAGTGCGCATATGGACCTGCTAAAGCCTCACTATTACTGTTCCATGGTGTTCTGCCCTTAATTCGCCAGGATGCTCTGTTTCGGAAGGGAATTAAGCAAATAGAGAGTTCTAGAATAGCGTACGCAAAGCTTTGCGGTATTTGTGTTCGTCCCTTATTTCCGTCACTTAACGGGGGCCCGTAAGAGGTTAGCGTAAAAGGCATGCGCAGTGGCGACAAACGCTAACGCAAAGCTTTGCGTACGTTCTTTTAAAACTCCTTATTGTAATGAACAAAAGCGGCACTGCTTGCAGAAGCAGAGAACGCTGCTTATGTAGAAAAAAAAAGACACTTCGGCCACATAAGCTTCGCGCTGGTTCTGCCATTGCTTGTCAGTCTCTAATAGTATGGTGCTTATTTAAAACGCTTAATTATACTATAAATAGTTTCCCTCATGATTTCCTTGGATTCAATATGTGTTGCCTTATTGAGGCTACGGTTAACTAAAATAGGCCACTGGTTCCCCTTCCTTTGTTATTTAATTCAATAATGGGATGCGTAATAATAAATAATAAAACACGAGAAGTTTACTTGCTTCATTTCCAGAAGCGAAACCGGTACCGCAGCAAAGATTCTGGCTGCAACGGTGTAGCGAAAAAACAAGCAACTAAATCTTCAGCAATGACGCACTAGTAACAATAATTGCTGGAGCTTTAGGTGCCAAAACTACAATATGTTTATGAGGCGCGCCGTAGAGGAGGACGGGACTAGAAAAACTATGTCCCAGAACACGCGCTTAGCGCGTAGCGGGCGTCTCCCATTCCCTGAATGTGAAGCGCCGAGGTTAACGATGCTGCATTCTTTAAGTGCGGTACAGCCCCTAGGGCGTGCCCCTTTAAGGACTTTTGGAAGTTGCGTCTCTACGATTTTTTATCGCCGAAAAATGACCCTGTCCCATTGAAAACGTGAGAGCTTCTAGCAGTGGCCGCTAGGAGCGCTGATCATACAGTGTCCCGGAAAGCTGGATATGGCTATGTGTGGTTCTCCCTGCGTTACGCCAAGCGATGACGACAGCATACAACAGCCTGCCCCCTTGTGCTCCGCACTTACGAAACATATGGATAGACAAAGGTTGAATGCTGCATAGAGGTCGTGCGATAGCTATTGAAACAAGAATTCAGCACGGGCACCATCAAATGAATTGGTCAGCGAGAAGATAACCGCCTCTGGGAGACCATTTCAATCATGGCAAGTTCTAGGAATGTTTAAATACGTTGATGTGAGAACTATACTGCGCAATCTTTAAAAAAAATGATCCAGACGGGCTGGCCTGTAGGTAGGATCAAAGTTATGTTTCCTTCCTTAGACCTCTTGCCCCAATAAAAATTTTGGGAAACTGTTTTAGAGGCACGTATTTCGGTTTATCTTGCAAACACGACGGCCATCCAATACCGGCTCTTACGTCAGAGGAGCTTATCGTCATGTCATAATTCGAGGAGACAAATCGTGCTGCACGCTTTTGAATGCGTTATAATTCGGAAATGCGCCTTTGTACATGAGTCCCAAGCGGAGCATCCGTATTCTAAAACTGTCACACATATGAGCAGTGAAGAGTTTCCTTCAACTTAGCAGGAGCTTTCTTGAAGTTTCGCTTCAGGAAGTTGAGGAGTCGACCAGCTTTAGCTGCTATATAGTTAATGCGGTCATTCCATGAAAAGTCATTGTTATACAAAACACCTGAATGCTTGCAGTTTGACATAGTCGACCCATTTTCGTCATCAAGAGAATATGTATTATCAAAAATATGGCGTTTGCTAGTAAATTGGAAAAC
Source organism: Rhipicephalus appendiculatus (assembly GCA_030522465.1). Taxonomy (NCBI): domain Eukaryota; kingdom Metazoa; phylum Arthropoda; class Arachnida; order Ixodida; family Ixodidae; genus Rhipicephalus; species Rhipicephalus appendiculatus. The sequence goes on from JALIZH010017475.1 coordinate 2,749, forward strand.
CTTACATTTAGAGAAATTCAGCGTCATATACATGTATTGCACCACCGTTATATCTCGTCAAGGTCACTTTGTAATTGAACACTATCATTTAAGGAATTGATTTCACGGTAAGAACAACTCTCGTCGGCATATAGTCTGAGGTGGCTTGATACCTGTTCACCTATATCATTCATGAATATTTAAAAAAAAAGAAGCGTCTCAAGAACCGAACCTTGCGAAACACCTTTAAAACAGTAGTGCGATAAGCTGTGTAAAGGCCGATGTCTGGGCAACGACAGAACATGATGCCACGGTTTACTCAAGAACGCAGGTAAAGGCCTCTGCTACGTGCGCAGTCTTTCACAAAGCGTCAAATGTATACGAGCATGAGTGCAAAACGTTCGAGAGGACGTCACTAAGAAGTGCGAGAACTTGGGATGTTAAAGCGACTATAGGCTCACGGCCTGAACGACATTTTGAAGAATATAGTGGAATAATTTGAACATATTCAGTGCCTGAAGAATCCATATCTGTTAGACGGCACATGTTATTAACTATCTGATGGCAAGCACTGATGTATGCCACTCACACTGATTGTTTTACGTGTAGCTTCTTCCAAAGAGCTGTCAGCGAATGGAATTCATTATGAGAAAAAAGCAGTCTGATTCTCACACACGTATTTATTCTTAACACACATAGCTCATATTGTCATCTACAGCTAAGTACCACCGTGTAATCTGCTGCGTTTAATTCTATTATCTGGTAATGTGTCTCTCGGTGCTATTAAATTTTTCCTTTATATGTTACTTCGATTACTCAATATAGGTACGTTTTGCTTCCAGAATGATTATTATATACTTGTTTTCTACTCCTGTAATAGGCCTGTATAAGTGCAAACACTATGGGTAAATAAACAATAAATAAATAAATAAATAAATTAATGTAATGATGCACCAAGAGTTATTTTTGTTCGCTGGTCAGAAAAATACTTTCATGCTCTTACCATTTTCTTATCGCTGTCTCCAAAGACTAGCTTCACATGCATTCCAAGATCATTTTAACTGGTCATAGCGGTCATGGGAAGGTTGTCGGACATTAAATTCGTCTGTTTCTGTGCTGTGTTTCTCAGCTTCCGAAACGACGAATCCTTTATTGCAACAATTGGTCACTTTCTCGCGAATTTTCGAAGAGTGAGTGTGTCGTTGCTGAAGCTTTACTTCTTGGATGCCTAAGTTTATTTTCTGTTCAAACGTGTCCGTATATCTCATTGAAAACATCAGAGCACCGAATTCAGCAAGAATTCGCCAAGAAGCCGGCGCGCTAATTTTCATTGAAGCGTGACCTCTGTGGTACCAGCTCTTCCCCTTCGAGATTGATGCTGCCGCGGTTTACGTGGCTACATCAGTTTATTTCCGCTTGCACTTCATGCGAACGCCACTTGCATGTACGACACCTTTCAAGCAACAAAAAAAAAAAAAAAGAAAAACGTAAATATCTACCCGACATCTGTATTGCTATTAGCGAGCCCCCCACGACGTTTAAGTGACCCAAAGGTTGCGGGACACGGGGGCTGAGTCGGCGGAGTAGCGGTCATAAAGGCGTCAAAAAGTGAGCCGCCTTGGTAGACGTGTTTTCGAGCCTGAAAGCCCTGAAATGGCGTTGGCCGTGCGCAAACCGGTCTCAACACTGCAGTGATGTGCTCACGAGTAAACACGGCGGGAGTAATATGCAGTTTGCTACATTGTAGCCAAGAGGTGCACGATACAACGAGGCCGACGAGAGCTCGATAGAAACTTCTGTTTTAATCCCTGTCTGTTTCCTTATCTTGATCTCACTTGATTCATAGCGTTTCATGCCTCGGAGCTCCGCGGACACCTGCGTCGACCAGTAGCGGCAAATGTGTCCCGCACAACCACCGAGAGATCGGAACCCGCTTGAGTGAGCCTAGTTTTTCATGATCGATTTTCAATTGATTTTGACTAGTTTTTCAGCTTCGGTTTTGCTTTTCTAGGCTTACGCCTGCGTATCTGTGCTTTTCGTCTGGGACGATGCCACTTGCCCGGGTAGAAGTCCTAGTCGATTGGAATGAAGTAAGTCCTCCAGAATGCTAAGTGCTCGTACGGGAAGGGAAACAGAAAGAAGCAAGCAAAAGGACAAGCATCTTCGCGGTCGTTTCCCTTCGTAATCGGGGCTTCTATCAGATTCGATAAGCGAAGCACGTTTAATAGCAGCGCGAAGACTTGGTTCACGGTCACAGTTTGGCCTAAAACCCGAGCAGATTTAGCGTTTTCGTCCGGCGGCGCTTCTGGCTGCTAGTCTGAGCTTATTATACTCGACAGCTTATTATTATAGCGAAAGCTTATTATATTCGCCTTTCAATGCGACGCATCCGCCGTAGATCCAGTCGCGCGCATTGTACAACTACCTCCTCTTTCCGCAGCGCTCTTTGTCCACCACACACAGTATTTAGTGTTAACTCTTACGCACAGGAGCAGCTTAAGAATGACCATGGCATGCCCCCACCCTCAACCTGAGCACATCAGCATGCTTGAGACAAAACGAACACTCCCTGTATAGGATAATGCACCTTCCTTCATGCAGTCTACAAAAAAAAAGAAAAAAAGGCAGGGAGGTGTGCACCTCGTACACACTTATGTAATGTACCCCACCCCCTACGGAACCTTAAACCTTAAAAACCTTTTTGAGAAACGAGGCCATGCGTTTGGTGAGATACAGCCTTGTTCGCTTTTACGCAAGGAAACCCGACAAAACAATAGCAAATCCTTAACCATTCAAAGACCCCCCGGGGGTCTTTGAATGGTTACGGGGCTTTAAGGTAATGAACTGAAGTGACCTCGCACGCCACCGACAATCAGGGACCGCCAGCATGCTTACCTCAATGATTCACTGCGCTGCTACTTGGACCATTCTAGTTCTCCACCACTTCAGCACACGAAAAGCGCTTCACCTTGCAGATAAGCACCAATTTGGACGGTATGCTATTCGGCACTTCCCGCCTTGGCACCACACCTCGCGGAATATCCAGAGAAAGTTCAAGTTTCAGCGGCCGGCCGCGGACGCAGTGCCTCTCCTTCCGAACCTTTGCCTGTTACGTGCGTACATGCAGCAATGTAGAGCGTCTTGCAAACATTTCCACGAACTGTTTTTACAGCGAGAGCTGTATATGGCTAGGCGAAACGAAAAACCCTTCGCCAATCGCTTCGATAATGGCCTTTGGCTGCGCCGTCACCCACGTCGTTGTCTACGTCGCACCCAAGCGCACGCGCCATTGGTAGCACCGTTAGTAACGTCCTTCTCTGCACTTCAAAAGTGTATGGGTTTGAGCTTGTTGGTAAAGCTTCGTCGGTGGGAAACAGCGCGAAAAGAACGAGGACACCGAGATCGCTTGGTCCCGTCTGTTTCTTTCTGTGCCCTCGTTTTCTTCGCGCCGTTTCGCACCGGCCTTACCAACAAGCTCAAATTCAGCGCTTGGTCCCATCTGTTTCTGTGTCTTCGTTTTTTCGCTTTGTTTAGCACCCATGAAGTCATTCTCTGCGTCGTACCCAAGCACGAACGCCCTCACTGCAGACAACTTTCCAAGAGCAGCGCCGACAGCTGATCCGTGAGAGAATTCATGTTCGCCGGGCTGATGCAGCAGTCGGGGCACAAGAACAGGCCCGGGTGGCGAAGCGCAAGTACTAACTGCGCACCGACGATCCGGCAGCCAAAGTCTGTTATATTAACTCTATGCCGGCAGCCTTCCGAGTCGAATGCAAGCGACAGCGGCGATAGGCGGAGCAGCGTCAACCAAGCAATGACGGAAACGCTTTCGCCGGGGCGGACGCCTGCTTTCGGCGGGAGTTTCTCGAGCGGCTTCGGCTGCGTCGTCTGCAACCACCTGTGGCCGTAAGTCCAAGCTTCTCTGGTTAAGCATGTGTACGGACTGCTTGGGCGGTGATTCTTTAATAACTGTCGTATATTCAGCATGGAAACAATTTTTCACTACCAAGATTGACGAGCGAAATCGGGCGCACAGTTTACTTCCCTTCAAAAGCCTACAAAGGGCTACAGGACTCGCTGCGTCGAGACATGGCTTCACAGTTCCATTCACTCTTAGCTTATTCAAGGAAGCCCGGTAAGAGCATCGTTTGCGGTCCGCCTGTCAATTAGATGCTCAAGCACTTTAATTTCTTATGCCTACTTTCTTTACCTCTGAACTTGTTCTTCGGCTGCCACTGCCTGTGCGGGGCAGCGTGCTCAATTAATCATCAGAAAACCCGCCGGGTGGTCTCTGGCGATTGTCGTGCCCCTGCCGGGTGCCTTCGAGCGCCTTCTCCAATTCTATCTTAACACGGCGTTGCGGAATTCGTCGCTGCCGCACTCACTCTGTACTTGCCTCACATTGCGGCTTCCGATGGGTAATATTGCAGCGACGCAATCGTGGACTTCCAAACGAGACGTCAGTAGCCAAGCGCCACGTTTTGTGCTTTGCTTGATAAACAAGCACCTTGGTGCGTCAACGCTCTCAAGGTGTGGGAATAATGAACGAGGACAGGGGAAGGGGTCACTGTAACCCTGGATAATATTTGCACAAAACGGTCGTTAAGATTGCTTCCTGTCAAAACGCTACAGATTTTGAGATATTTCGCGCCAAATTTTTTTTTGTTTTCATTGTGTTCTGCGCAGTGTGTTCTCGCAATGCCTGAGGGACACATGAATGGAACGGCGGTTTCCCAAACTGGTAAGCACAGGGTTTGCTGATCCTGTGCTCATTGATTTCCATCCAGTTCACTGGCAATGGTCCCTTAAGACAGCGAGTGAAATGTGCGAGCGACAAGACGAGTGTCAAGAGCTGACCGCCTATACGATCGGCTCTTGACAGTGGAGGCGATATTGACTCCCAAAGAACCATTGCGTGCGTGCCTGTACAAGTTGTAGCCCACGCATTCTTTTTCTTTTCAACTATTTATTTTTGTATGAGTGCACCACTGCTTGCAAAAATCTATTTATTTTGTATGAGGGCACCACCATGTCCAGGAATTAGGATGGATGGATGGATGCTATGAGCGTCCCCTTTATAACGGGGCGGTGACATGTCTGCCACCAGGCTCGAAAAAAAAAAAACTTTCTTTTTATGTTGGCCTAATGCCTTATCTACATTGATTAAATCTATGTTAATATAGCAAAGAAAAAATATAAATTCACGGTCCATCTCTCTGCCACTTAAGGCAGAATGACCTTATTTTTCCCATTCTTCATTTTTATCCTTTATCTCTACTTTTCTGCCACCAATACTCTAACCGTCTCTTACTTATTTCTATCGCGGACGCGTTCAGCTTTCCATTGTTGTCCCTAAAACCCAAGGCTTCATGTAGACTCGTGCCCACACGTATATCTGGGTGGATATCGCCACATTCAATCAGTAGATGTTCCATCGTTTCCTTAGTTCCCCCACAGCATGTACATTGTTCTTCTTCGTTACAGAATCTCGCTTTATAGCTACGCGTTCTAAGGCAACCCGACCTTGCCTCAAACAGTAAAGCGCTTCCCCTTGAATTATCATAAAACCTCTCCCTCCTTATTTCGTTTTTTTCCCTTTCGGTAGTCACTGAGAGCCGGCTTCTTTTCCATCGCTGTCATCCAATAAGTCCTCTCCGCCGCCTCTCTGACTTTTCGCTTAATGCTCCTTGTTGCCATGTCGCCCACACTGCTAGCCGTATATTTACTGGTGAGCCTCCTAGTTCTTTTTCTCCACTGCGTGTCGACGCTTTTTCTATACAAATACCTGAAAACCTTCCCTGCCCATCTACTCTCCTTCATTTTCCGCAGCCTCTCTTCAAATCTAATTTTGCTCTGAGCTTCCCTCACTTCAAAACCTGTCCATCCCATATCACCCTTTACAGCCTCATTTGTCGTCTTCCCGTGAGCGCCCAACGCGAGGCGTCCCACAGTCCTTTGATTTACATCCATTCCAGATTGAACATCTGACTTCATGCACACCACTGAGTTCCCAAATGTAAGCCCCGGAACCATCACACCCTTCCACAGCCCTCGAAGCACCTCGTACCTATTGTATCCCCATAACGCTCTGTGCTTCATGATTGCAGAATTCCTCTTTCCCTTTGTTACCGATGCTTTCTCTTGTACCTCCATATATCTATCCCCCCTCATTTACCCACACTCCGAGGTACTTGTATTCGCTTACCCTCGGTATTTCTTGGCCCTGTATTAAGACCGCATGGTCTTCGTGATCATTGAATACCATCAATCCACATTTTGTTGCACTAAAAACTAGTCCTAGAGCCTCGCCCTCCCTTCCGCATATATCTGCCAGCCGCTGTATATCATCTTGACTGTCCGCAAATAAGACAATATCGTCAGCATAAAATAGACCTGGAAGCTTCTGCTCAACCATCGCGCCTGCCTGTTTGTGTGACAGATTAAATCCAATGTTGCTCCCTTCTAGCGCTTTTTCCATCCTCACCATGTACAGCATGAATAACAGCGGGGACAAAGGACATCCCTGTCTCAGCCCCTTGCTAATGTCAACGCTGTGCTTGCAGCTTATTCCTTCCCATTCTACACAAACTGTATTTTCTCGGTATATCTCCCTCAAAAGCTGTATACAGTCGTCACCTATGCCCACTTCCTTCAATATATCCCACAAAATTTCCTGATTAACGTTGTCATATGCCCCGGTGATGTCTAGATAAGCTACGTATAAGGGCCTGTTTTCTATTTTTGATATTTCTATACACTGTGTAAGAACAAACAGGTTATCGTCTAACCGCCTGTCGATTCGGAATCCATTCTGGAGTTCTCCCAAAATATCATTTTGCTCTACCCACGTGTCTATATTTAATTTTACTGCCTGCATCGCCAACCGGTATAGCACCGATGTAATAGTTAGCGGTCTATACGAGCGAATGTTATCCTTTTCTCCCCTGCCTTTATAGATTAAGTTCATTCTACTTTTTCGCCAACTGTCTGGTATTTCCCTCTCCTGTAAGCACTTTTCTACGGCTTTCAGCAGTGCTTCTTTAGTGCTCTGTCCTAGTTCGTTAATTAGGCTGACGGGAACCCCATCTAAGCCCGGAGTAGTGCGCTTAGGAATTTTTCCTTCGGCCTTCTTCCAATTGAAATTTTCAAGTACTACATCTTCCTCGGTTGTACTCTTCTGTATACTTTTACTCACCGGGGGAATCCCCTGGGCGACCTTTTTAAACGAATCGGCTGTTATCTTTCGGATGTAACCCAGCGCTTCATACCCTTCCAATTGATTTCCTCCTTCATCTACCATATGTTGTTGCATTGTGACAGACTTCCTACCTAGCGCTTTTAGGTGGCTCCAAAATATCCTAGGCGCGGCCTTCTTTTCGCGAATCTCTGTCATCCAGCGTTCACTTTCACCTTTAATTTTTGCCTCGACTAATTTCTGCCGAGTGGATTTTTGCTCTAAATATATTTCCCATATTTGGTTGACTTCGTCCTGTGGCCGCTTCTCCGTTTTTGCCTGTCTGTGCTGCCGTGATGCCTCACGTCGCTTCTCGATCGCTTCCCGGATTTCTTTGTTCCACCAACTTTTTGGCTTTCTCTTTCCTTTCCAAGAAATAGTTTTCTTCTCTTTTTCTATTTCTTTCGTGATTACATGTAGCAGCTCACTATACTTCCAGTCTTTGCCTGGAAGTTTGTCTACTTCTTCCTCGACTCTTGCGGCTATATTAGTTATTTGTTTCACATTTAAATATGAGCTGCCAATGTTCGATTCTAGGTTCTTATTTTCAGTTTTATATCCCATTTGTAATGTTATGCGTTTATGATCACTACCCAAGCTGTTAATGCCTTCCTCGTCTATTCTCATCTGTCTAAGTTTGTCATAGATTCCTTCTGTCATGAGACAATAATCTATGCTTGACTGCCTGTTTCCGACTCCCCACGTGATGTGTCCCTCACACTTAGGCCCCGCGTTAACTATTTCAAGACTATGCTTGCAGAGATCTAGCAATAACTTGCCATTGGAGTCTGAATATCCGTCAAAGTCATGTATGTGTGCATTCATGTCCCCTAGAAGGATTATTTCGGCATCATGACCAAATTCTTTAATATCGGTGCTTATGCATTTCACTATCTCCAGATTCTTTTCTCTGCAGTTATTCCCCGTCCACAAGTAAGCTACACCTAGCCACGTTTTCTTTCCACCTACTGTGCCCGAAACCCACAGGTGCTCTGAACACGTTTGCTTCACTCTATCCCATTTTGCTCTGCTATGAATTAGCATTCCAACACCCCCACCTCTCCTTTCTGATATGATCCTGTTGCATCCTTCCCAAATGTAATTGTCAATATGTGGTGGCTCTTCCAAGTCTCTAAGGTGTGTTTCTGTAACCGCATAAACACCTATCTGTTCCTTGTTTAACTGTCCCTCAATCTCTAACCATTTTGCCTTTTTTTCTGCCACCCTGCATGTTAATGTAACCAATTGCGACACGCGCCTTCTCCCTTCTTTTACCTTTTCTCTGGTTTTTCGCTATACTACCTGTCACAGAGTCCGCCTGGTTGTTGTCCTCATTACACGCTACCCTGGACACCGAAGGGCCCGCGTGCCCCCCAAAAAAGCTACTGCGCGTCCTGCAAGTCGCCAACCCACCTCATGACCAAGCCTCCTATTGAAGTGTAATCCGTCTCTTCGAAAACCACCCCACCTGTGCACCTCTCTGTTTATTTCCACTACCTCGATGCCCTTCTCTCGACTCATCCGCCATATCTCTTTGTTTGCGTCGACAACCGCTCTTTGCAGGTTGCCGTCACGCACCGGTACCTCCGGTATTGTGCATACCACTATCTGCACCTGAAGGGAAATGGCGCGCATGTTATCGACCCCTTTCGCCAATGTGGTCGCTAGTTCGGCTGATTCTTCATTCAAGACGTCGTTTAGACCTCCCGCAATTATCACGAGGTTACGTCCATTAGCTTTAGTTGCGAGTTCTGCGCTAGCTTGTCTCATCACTGATCCCAGCCTACGTCCCGGGAACGTCCCTATTAAAACTCGTTTGTCGCCTCTCACCCTTTCCTTGACTGCTTCTGCGCATCTAGCTAAATTCGAGTCCCCGGCCATTATAACGTGCTCCGACTTTTCTGCTGGACTGTCCCGCACCTGGCCACTGCCTCGGTCACCAGCTCGCGCAACCGCCGCTGTTTTGCTCCCTCCCATCCCCAAAACCACCTCGCGGAAACTGGGTCCTGTAACCCCTGTACCTGTCTTCCCCAAACCTGTCTCCACCTTCGCGTCTCCCACTATGGGGGGTTGATGCCCCCCTGTTCCCGCCGTCGCTTGCTTCCTTGTTCACCATGACTGCCTTCGCTAACCCTTCCTCAGCTGACTTTAGCCTTTCTCCCATAGCCATCGTTTTTTCTCGCTCTGTCGCCAACGCATTCTCCAGCTCGGCGATTTTTACCTTGAGCTCATTCTGGGCAGCCATCATTATTTCCATTTTCGCCTCTAACTCACATTGCTTACACTTGGCGTCAGCTTGTTCTGCCTTGTCATCCTCTATTTTCCATCCCATTCCGCACCCTGAACACTTTACGGTCTTTTTGACCATGGCCAGATCGTTCACACTTCGGATTACATGCACTCAAAGCCAAAAGGTACCCCAAAACTCCGCCAGTATGCTTCAAAGCACTTGTGTACCCTTCAGCCACGTGGTGGCCGAAAAAAAAAAAGAAAAAAAAGCCAAGCGACTGTCACACAAGAAACAGTACAATGTTGTAACCCCAATTAATCTTCAATCTAGTGGGTTATGTACTCATATAACTAATAAAAGCAAGCTCGAATCATGCAGGAAAAACTTATCTGTCGCTGTCATTCCGGAGCCCACGAAAAACACGTCCGTCCTCTAGCGGCACTACGCGGCAAAGGGACATCGCCGAACAGCGCCTCTAGCGGTCGCCCTTGGAACCAGGCGCGTTTTCTATGGGAGAGCGTCGTTTTTCGCGAATAACTCACGATAGAAGCCATCTTTCACTAAATTCCCGAGGAAATAGGCTCTACGCAACCATCCCGACATCTCATGTAAGCGGCAACATTATTTAGGTCCGAAAACCCGTTCCAAATTGCGGGCGAAGTTTTAAGTATGGGAGTCTATGGAAACGGTCAAATTTAGGACGGTTTTCTGGCCACTAAAATGCGATTTGCAACGAGACGGTAGCATCGATTGGTATATTCCCGGGGGTTTATCAACTTCAATGACTCAGCTATCACCTGGCTGCGGCAGAAACTCTTCAAATGGCGAAGAAGTTGTTCCAAAACCGCAGTTTTCGTAACAAGGGCGCGGAATTCATTGAGGTAAATATATAAACTGGGTTTTCGTCCGCTGGAACGCATCGAAGCGATAGCCGAGCGCGTTGAACGACGAGAGATCAAAGTCACTGATAACACAACCGCGAGTTCGCAGGTTCGATTCCGGCTGCGGTGGCATTTTTTTTCTCGCTTAGTCTGCAAGCCTTTCGCCAGATGGCATACGACGAAATGTAGGTCATTTAGTTTCGGTTCTTGTTTTTATTTCTTTCTATCCGCACCAAGGTTAGCATGCGAAAAATAACTGGTTTCATAATATCGTACAATACTAAAATGCTTCTCAGCGCATTTCTCGTTTAGATATAAAGTATCCAGTCAATAAACAGACAAACGTAGATAACAGTTTTTTAAAGTTGGTTTCTTAAGCTAAATGTTTATGGAGATATTATGAATATTTTTGCCCCTGCAGCTATTCATAGGAAATGTGTATTTGTGCAACTCTTGTGCTGCCTGAAACGTATGAAACAAAAGTTTAGCGTTGATTGCGTGGAATTAAAAAGACACAAAAGTATACAAGTTGCCAGCAATCGCAGTTGTAGTATTCGTACAATGGAATACAGCTGAAGCTATTTGACGGAGTCCATTTGCGTTATATCAGAGCGGAATTTGTTGCGTAAACCATCATTGTCGGCGATTCTGAAATATCTTGCAATAACGAATTCGTATTGTTTGTTCGTCGATAATGTCGCGGTATTTTAACAGGAGGAAGCAAGTCATGTTAAGTTTCTTGCAGACCCCGTGGATAAGAAGTTTTCTGTTAACATATATGTCAAAGAAGACGGCTGGGCATTTTATGAACTTTACACGTTCTAGCGCTGGTTTGCTTAGTGAAATAGAACGGGAATTCTCCTCTACAGCTTTATGCGGTGAATTAAAAACAATATATTTGATTTTTAGAGCGTAAGCTCGCTCACGCTGTATGTTTCAAGTTCATTCGTCGCGTCTCATTGACCTTGAGCCGCCGGAGCGCTAGCGTGGCAGGCGTGACATCACGCCACGTGGTCCGCTAGCTTTTTTTTTTTTTTTTTTGCGCTACCTTTTTTTGAACAGAGTGATTTGTGGACGTCCTTGCGCTTATTATTCGCACAAATTAGATCTGAACCGGAAAGTTTGCGATGCATGTCAGAGTTCCGTCTTCAGCATCATAAATGCTCGAACTTTTAAGTGCGGTGCACTTTAGGGTGGCGGGCTGTCGTATGCAGTCGTTGTCACTTGGCGCAACGAAGGCAAAACCGCAGATAGCATAGCCAGCTGTAGCATATTCAGCGTGGCCTCGCGCCAAATAGAAGTCTTCTTCTTCTTCTTCTTCGAGCGCATGGATGATTATATAAAGTTCGGACATTACCAGTCTTGGGCAGTAACTAGTTACTAGTAACGCGTTACCGGTGATTAGTTACTTTTTTCAGTAACTTGTAACTGTAACTAGTTACTTTCAAGTTAGAGGAACTTGTAACTGTAACACTGTTACTTTTTTCACTCAGTAACTGTAACGGAAAATACAGTTACAGTTACTTCTGTTTTTTATAAAAAAATATCCAACAGCGACACTCTTTAAAGGCCGATGTTAAACGCTCTTCACTTTTTCGAACTTTCTTATTTACCATATCATCTCCACCTTTCAACTTTCCACAATAGACGAGTTGCAAAAAAGATTTTTTTGCAGCGCCATCTGTACGTATGTACAGAAAACAGCCCACGGCCGCCATCGTGCATGAGCAGTCCCGTGCATTTGGCCGGCATGCATACCACCTGGATCACACAAAATGTTCACATCGAAATGGAACGTCTACCTCACGTTCATACTCCTTTTCACTCGCACAAGCGCCGCGTTTCTGCGTGTTTTTTTTTTTTTTTCATTTGTTTTCATGCACGATGGCGGCTTAGCCCAGAGTTGCTTGAACATTTCGGGGCTTTTTACAGTGTTGTGCTTCAATCACTTATTGCATACTATGTAATGGGTAGTATGCTTTAAACCAGGAGAAATTATGCGCGGCAAATGTGGGAAATGTTTTCGAACTTGCTATGCACCCACTACGTGGTGTTAAGGGAATACGCGCAGTAAGGTGTGTGCCGTTTGTAATGGGTGGCTGGCTTTAAACTATGGAATCGTTATGATAGTCACATATTCTGACGCCCGATGGCAATGTACGCTTGTACCACGCAATATTCCTGCGATATTACATGTTATATTGCGACGCCTATATAAAGGACGCTTGCGTTTGTGAAGCATGGAAGTTATTTTCACTGCATTTCCAAGCAGATGAAGTTATTTTCACAGTATTTCCAAGCAGAGGCATGGCTGTGTGGTAGAACACCTGCTTGCCACGCAGACAACCTGGGTTCGATCCTCACTCGGACCCGAAAAATTTAATTATTTATTTTATTTGCATCTTTCTCGATTTTTCGGTCACGGACAAGATGATGATTTTTCGCCCACAACCAACGACGCCGACGCCGACGCCGACGCTGGAATTTCTGCGAAACGAGCTCTTTAACGCTATCGCGTTAAAACGGAAAAAATGAGCGGACGTCGATCGGTTCATTAGTCACACATGTCCTTGCCATAGAGGGCCGCGGTCGCTGAATATTGCAAGCCGATGCGTCGTGGCGAATGAACCACGTTTCCAAAAGTCCCCCCCCCCCTCGCTTTCGTTCATGAGCCAGTGTCGTCGCGTCGTTTAGGTCAAGCTATGCCCAGTCCAGAAGTGTTCAAGCTCCGCAAGAACGCGTTGCATGGTTGACTTTAGCAACCTATCCTTTTCTGATCCTTTCCTGATCCTTTCCTGCCCGTTTCGCCGATGTAATGATGTCGCTTCGCAATCCCCGCATCGTACTTCTAGACGATCCTGCACTAATCGTCCTCAGGTGTGCGGTCTTTGAGTTTAGCGAACATGTGTGCCAAGGTATGGCGGGGCTTACGATTCGTATGCCCAGCGGACGCAACGCTTTCCGAACAGGGTGGGCTGATACACCTTGAAGAATATAACAAATAGACTCCATGGACGCCGTCTTCACTCGTTACACACTCCCCGTTGCTCTTCGAACGTTTTTATTAAATAACTTCTATCATTCAGTATGTAATTAATTGCTTATTTTAAACGGTAACGGAAAAGTAACGACGTTACTTTTTCACGGTAACTGTAGCTGTAACAAGTTACTTTTGGAAAATCCGTAACTGTAACTGTAACAGAGTTACTTTTTTGGCTTAGTTAACTGTAACTGTAACAGTGTAACTTTTTTTTGGTAACGTGCCCATGACTGCGTGCAACGATATCGTGGTGCCGTACCACACAGCTACGTTGGTCGCACAGCTTCACAGAGTAGAATGGCTCTGAATTTTCTGGTTATAATGTTCATTGACAAGATCGCAAGCAGTGATAACAAGGCTAAATTTACAATCCATGCAGATAACACCAGGTTATACTTTCGTGGGAATCATAATAAGGATATTGTAAGAAGAGCTAATGAGACCCCAATTTCTGCAATTTGTCTTCATCCAAACAACTTAAAATTACCATACCGAAACTCAGGAAAGAAGTGGAAATTTAAGGGCTCGATTTGCTTTGTTAGACACAATACTAATCAGAACTTACAGACATTGATGCCATGGAAAGTACAGAAGATGCTAATAGCAGTAATTTTACATTGTAATGTAAATATGAAGAAAGAAAAGATGACGAAAAGATAACTTGCCGCTGGCAGGGACCGAACCTGCGACCTTCGATAACGCGTCCGATGCTCTACCAACTGAGCTGCAGGGACGGCCATCCCCCCGTACATTTTATGGGGTATATATAGATTTTAGTCATTTTGTAGATAGGTATCGACATGTTCAGAAACAACCTGTATATAAAATATTGAAACGTTATTTTTTTCTTTCAAATGGCAACGATTGCTCACAATTTGCCACCGCTTTACCATCTTCTCTGCCCCGGCCCTTGCGGGACTAAATTGCGTGAATGCGGCCCGCCGATGGAAGTGAGTTTGAGACTCCTCCAAACTCACTATCGCGTTAAAAGACTCACCGATAAGCGCCTCATAAAAGTATTAATTGGGTCCTAGCGAGTGACCTTTTAAGAAACATTACTATGTAAAAATCTAAGTACGCGCAAAGAAACAATGACGCAAGTAGCAGCAAGAAATCCAGACGAGCGCTAATTTCAATCTCGCTTGTACGTGTTCCTGGTTCTAAATAAAACTGGCCGAAATAGCCGGGTATCACCCCAAGACCTGGTGATGTTGTGCATACCGCATAGACAGTGCAACAAACAGGCGAGTTTTACGGTCGTGTACATCCAAATATTATCGGGGGTTTTACATCGTAAAACCACGATATGATTATGAGGGACGCCATAGTGGAGGACTCCGGAAATTACGATCATCTGGTGTTCTTTAGCGTGCACTGTCATCGCACATAGAACATTTCGCCGGGATCTTGCTCGGGATCCAATTTTCAGGTTGGAACCCCAGCACTGTAACCGCTACAACACCGCGACGGATGGTCGTATATATGAATATTGTAACGGAGGTGAGATGGCAGTTTAATAAACGACAACGGTGAATCGGCAGCCAAACAAGATGGCTGAGCAGCCCCTCGCGCAAGCGCTTCACACACAGTGGTCTTCATCATCTTCGGAGAGCACCACGCTTGCTCATATCCATGACGCACCGTAACAATATAATTGGTTTTATTACGCTTTCACGAACAGTTAGCAAAGAGGCGAAGACGAGCTGTATACCATGTACATTATGAAAAGTTTATTTCGGTCTTATTTTATTATGTGCTCTAGAAACGTAAAGAGCGTTGTTTAAATTAGAGCGTTTTATTCAAAGTTCCTAATTCCAGAAGGTAATTGAGCAATCTCGCGCTTGTCATCAATTTCGGCCTTTATTTCTGCTCCTCCACGAGCTCTAAAAAAATATTCTCACTGGCAGTGAATATGGCACGGCCTGTTGCCTTCACGCTATAGCGCAAAATAATTCATTTGTAAAGTGACGCCAGCAAATATCAGGGACGTGATGTCTGTTTCTGCATATTGTCAAACCATCACCATCTCACAGGCTGGTATTTCCTTGAAATTAGCGTTTTTAGATGAAGAAAACGGCAGCGACGAAAGGACGTCCTTACTGTCTCCAAGATACCGGCGGGGGCCTACGACTTCACAGCCGGCCGAAATATATTGAAAAGGACGAGAGGAAGGGCCGCACGCCCTTTCGATATTTCAAGCACAGCCAAGTGAGCCGATTCACCGTTGTCGTTTATAACACGCATTCGTTGAAAAAGAACTGCTGATTCACTTTCGAGCATCCAGCCGACCGCCTTCCGTACGCCTTACTCTTATCAGTCAGCGATCACGGTTCGTTGTCGGGGGCTATAGTCGATATTTTTTTGTTTATGTATACATTGTCGTTTTGTCTGCCGCGCGGCCTGCGTCACGGCGCCAATTTTGAAAGTTGAAGGTCTGTACGCCACGTGGTGTGAAAAACGGTGAACTAAAATTGATGTCCCGAATTCCTGGGTATGCGGCGAGTGCACCACCCAGTCAATTCGTAGTTTTCGCAGTTCTTGATTGTCATCGAGTTTTGGAGAACTGGTAAGCGTATTGAGTAACGGAAATATTCATTGTGTACTCTTTAGCGCTGTTCACACGCCAGTATTGCTCATTTTGTTGTTCCAAACACTGCCAATTTTGCAAGATTGCAAGATACGTGAACACCAAAACTGTTAATTCAGAAATCTGTGTAAGCTTGGAACAATATAGGCAGAAGAAACCGTATGCATACGTAGCATACGTAGCATACGTCAGCAATGAAAAAGTACAACTGGCATGAAATGGGGCTTCCTCCAATATATTAAGTATTTTGACAAAAAATTATGCATAAGACGCCACACGTGTATGACACACCCAAAAGTTTACTAACTAGATCAATATTACGCAGGAATTCACTTCCAGAAGGCCGACTTTTGGCTAATAACATACAGTACATTCCGTTAGGTTCAGTCGCTCAAAAAGAGAAAAGCAGTTTTCTACGATTTGCTATTGCATAGTAGAAGAGGGCGCCCCTATTTTACCGAGATAGGAACTAATGCTTTACCGTGAAGCAATGTTAAGATCATTAGTCGATAGGTCAAATTTTTTTTAGAGGTACGTAATTACGGCTTCGTTATCCAGTGACAGTGTAATTTTGTTTGGGCAACATATGGGAAGCAAATTGGGCGGTTGCATTAATTGGTGATCTTATCACACTCATTCATTAGTGTACAAGTGGCTGAGAAAGCGTGATTGAGACATTCGGGGCCTTTGCTGATGGCGAGGAGAGATAATATGAAGTGTCAGTGACACCAAATTTGTGCTGTATTTAACTCCGCTCAAATAATTGGCGCATTATGCTCATACGGCTATATGTTGGGCAAACTTGCTGGTCCGTTAGTTCAGTAATATAGCTGCGTAGTCAATCAGAAATAATGCAGGTTTAGCGTTACAGTATCTAAGAGGATGTGGAACCAGTTTATCGTGTGGCGGGCCTATTTCCTTAATCTTGCAATCCACTTGATTTATAATTTTCGCAACGCTCCTTCGAAGATACTGCATACCTCTGACATTAAAAGACACTAAAGAAGACAATCAAAGAAATGAATAAAGAATCGACTCCTTTAACTTGTAATGGCGTAGACTTCCTACCATTTGTAAAATTTAGTGAGTTAAAAATGACTTAGGACAAAAGGTGCTAGAAAAGCTACGACTGCCGAGTCCAGGTCGACCAATCCTAAACGGCCAGTAAACTGGCTGCATTTTATTTTCTTTTTTTACACCCCCACTAGACCATGGCGATCACATTTCGCGAGTATTACGGCTCCGCGCGCCACGCAGACCCTCCATTTAGAAAAACAATTCCCATGCAACTTTGCTATATGCATGTCCAATCCTCCTCGTACGCGCAGTGACGAAATATCGCCCATGGGCAACAAAAATTGAAGGACACTTTGTACATTCCAAAGTGTGTTCGGCGAAAGAGTGTGGCCATTCCACTGACGGAAAGACGGACGGAAAGACCAACGGACGGACAGACGGAGGGACGGACAGACGGACATCCGGACGGACGGACGGACGGACAGACGGACATCCGGACGGACGGACAGACATCCAAACGGACGGACGGACGGACGGACATCCGGACGGATGGATGGCAGACGGACATCCGGACGGACGGATGGACAGACGGACATCCGGACGGACGGACGGACATCCGGACATCCGGATGGACGGACGGACAGACGGACGGACAGACGGACATCCGGACGGACGGCCGGACGGACGGACATCCGGACGAACGGACGGAAAGACGGACATCCGGACGAACGGACGGACAGACGGACATCCGGACAGACGGCCGGACGGACGGACAGACGGACATCCGGATGGACGGACGGACATCCGGACGGACGGACGGACAGACGGACATCCGGACGAACGGACGTACAGACGGACATCCGGACGGACGGACAGACGGACATCCGGACGGACGGACGGACGGACGGACGGACATCCGGTCGGACGGATGGACGGACGGACGCCGGACGGACGGAGACCGGACGGACGGACGCCGGACGGACACCGGACGGACGGACACCGGACGGACGTGAGCATGAGACATTAAAGGTTTTCGCCTTAATATGTATCCCCAAAGCACGTCAATTGATCTTTTGCACAAGGAAACAGCGCCCAAGAAAACAGAAATTAGGGCTAGTTGGTGATGATTCATTTTTAAATGCAAAAAGAAGGGCGCAGTACAGAACAGGGACCAATCTCGGAGGCCACGGTACTTATTAA
>JALIZH010017476.1:0-16133 GCA_030522465.1 Rhipicephalus appendiculatus
ATCACTCAATACCAAGTGTAGTGTATATCAAGCTAACGAAACGGCCGCGAGCACGCCATGAGCGTGGCATGCAAGTCATGTCGTACATGACAAGTCATGATTTCCATATCACCAGTTATCATTTATGTTCGTCATACAGTCACGTCACTCAATACCAAATTTGGTGTATATCAGGCTAACGAAACGGCCGCGAGCACGCCATGAGCGTGGCATGCAAGTCATGTCGTACATGACAAGACATGATTTCCATATTACCAGTTATCATTCATGTTCGTCATACAGTCCCGTCACTCAATACCAAATTTGGTGTATATCAGGCTAACGAAACGGCCGCGAGCGCTCCATGAGCGTGGCATGGAAGTCATGTCGCACATGACGTCATGATTTCCATATTAGCACTTGCCATTTATGTTCGTCATACAGTCGCGTCACTCAATACCAAATTTGGTGTATCTCAAGCTAACGAAACGGCCGCGAGCACGCCATGAGCGTGGCATGCAAGTCATGTCGTACATGACAAGTCATGATTTCCATATTACCAGTTATCATTTATGTTCGTCATGCAGTCACGTCACTCAATACCAAATTTGGTGTATATCAGGCTAACGAAACGGCTTCGAGCGCTCCATGAGCGTGGCATGCAAGTCATGTCGCACATGACAAGTCATGATTTCCATATTACCACTTGCCATTTATGTTCGTCATACAGTCACGTCACTCAATACCAAGTTTGGGATACATCAAGCGTGGCATGCAAGTCATGTCGTACATGACAAGTCATGATTTCCATATTACCATGACATGTCATGATTTCCATATTACCACTTGTCATTTATGTTCGTCATACAGTCATGCCACTCAATACCAAATTTGGTGTATATCAAGCTAACGAAACGGCCGCGAGCACGCCATGAGCGTGGCATGCAAGTCATGTCGCACATGACAAGTCATGATTTTCATATTACCACTAGTCATTTATGTTCGTCATACAGTCACGTCACTGAATACCAAGTGTAGTGTATATCAAGCTAAAGAAACGGCCGCGAGCGCGCCATGAGCGTGGAATGCAAGTCATGTCGCTCATGACACGTCATGATTTCCATATTACCACTTGTCATTTATGTTCATCATACAGTCACGTCACTCAATACCAAATTTGGTGTATCTCAAGCTAACGAAACGGCCGCGAGCACGCCATGAGCGTGGCATGCAAGTCATGTCGTACATGACGTCATGATTTCCATACTACTAGTTATCATTTATGTTCGTCATACAGTCACGTCACTCAATACCAAATTTGGTGTATATCAGGCTAACGAAACGGCCGCGAGCGCTCCATGAGCGTGGCATGCAAGTCATGTCGCTCATGACATGTCATGATTTCCATATTACCACTTGTCATTTATGTTCGTCATACAGTCATGCCACTCAATACCAAATTTGGTGTATATCAAGCTAACGAAACGGCCGCGAGCACGCCATGAGCGTGGCATGCAAGTCATGTCGCTCATGACACGTCATGATTTCCATATTACCACTTGTCATTTATGTTCATCATACAGTCACGTCACTCAATACCAAATTTGGTGTATCTCAAGCTAACGAAACGGCCGCGAGCACGCCATGAGCGTGGCATGCAAGTCATGTCGTACATGACAAAATATGATTTCCATATTACCAGTTATCATTTATGTTCATCATACAGTCACGTCACTCAATACAAAATTTGGTGTATATCAGGCTAACGAAACGGCCGCGAGCGCTCCATGAGCGTGGCATGCAAGTCATGTCGCTCACATGTCATGATTTCCATATTACCACTTGTCGTTTATGTTCATCATACAGTCACGTCACTCAATACCAAGTTTGGTGTATCTCAAGCTAACGAAACGGCCGCGAGCACGCCATGAGCGTGGCATGCAAGTCATGTCGTACATGACAAGTCATGATTTCCATATCACCAGTTATCATTTATGTTCGTCATACAGTCACGTCACTCAATACCAAATTTGGTGTATATCAGGCTAACGAAACGGCCGCGAGCACGCCATGAGCGTGGCATGCAAGTCATGTCGTACATGACAAGACATGATTTCCATATTACCAGTTATCATTCATGTTCGTCATACAGTCCCGTCACTCATTACAAAATTTGGTGTATATCAGGCTAACGAAACGGCCGCGAGCGCTCCATGAGCGTGGCATGGAAGTCATGTCGCACATGACGTCATGATTACCACTTGCCACTTATGTTCGTTGTACAGTCACCTCACTCAATACCAAGTTTGGTATATATCAAGCTAACGAAACGGCCGCGAGCACGCCATGAGCGTGGCATGCAAGTCATGTACATGACAAGTCATGATTTCCATATTACCATGACATGTCATGATTTCCATATTACCACTTGTCATTTATGTTCGTCATACAGTCATGCCACTCAATACCAAATTTGGTGTATATCAAGCTAACGAAACGGCCGCGAGCACGCCATGAGCGTGGCATGGCAAGTCATGTCGCTCATGACACGTCATGATTTCCATATTACCACTTGTCATTTATGTTCATCATACAGTCACGTCACTCAATACCAAATTTGGTGTATCTCAAGCTAACGAAACGGCCGCGAGCACGCCATGAGCGTGGCATGCAAGTCATGTCGTACATGACAAAACATGATTTCCATATTACCAGTTATCATTTATGTTCATCATACAGTCACGTCACTCAATACAAAATTTGGTGTATATCAGGCTAACGAAACGGCCGCGAGCGCTCCATGAGCGTGGCATGCAAGTCATGTCGCTCGTGACATGTCATGATTTCCATATTACCACTTGTCATTTATGTTCGTCATACAGTCCCGTCACTCAATACCAAATTTGGTGTATATCAGGCTAACGAAACGGCCGCGAGCGCTCCATGAGCGTGGCATGGAAGTCATGTCGCACATGACGTCATGATTACCACTGGCCACTTATGTTCATCATACAGTCACGTCACTCAATACCAAATTTGGTGTATATCAGGCTAACGAAACGGCCGCGAGCGCTCCATGAGCGTGGCATGCAAGTCATGTCGCACATGACGTCATGATTACCACTTGCCACTTATGTTCGTTGTAGTCACCTCACTCAATACCAAGTTTGGTATATATCAAGCTAACGAAACGGCCGCGAGCACGCCATGAGCGTGGCATGCAAGTCATGTCGTACATGACAAGTCATGATTTCCATATTACCATGACATGTCATGATTTCCATATTACCACTTGTCATTTATGTTCGTCATACAGTCATGCCACTCAATACCAAATTTGGTGTATATCAAGCTAACGAAACGGCCGCGAGCACGCCATGAGCGTGGCATGCAAGTCATGTCGCTCATGACAAGTCATGATCTCCATATTACCACTTGCCATTTATGTTCGTCGTACAGTCACGTCACTCAATACCAAATTTGGTGTATCTCAAGCTAACGAAACGGCCGCGAGCACGCCATGAGCGTGGCATGCAAGTCATGTCGTACATGACAATTGATGATTTCCATATTACCAGTTATCATTTATCTTCGTCATACAGTCACGTCACTCAATACCAAATTTGGTGTATATCAGGCTAACGAAACGGCCGCGAGCGCTCCATGAGCGTGGCATGCAAGTCATGTCGCACATGACAAGTCATGATTTTCATATTACCACTAGTCATTTATGTTCGTCATACAGTCACGTCACTCAATACCAAGTGTAGTGTATATCAAGCTAACGAAACGGCCGCGAGCGCGCCATGAGCGTGGAATGCAAGTCATGTCGCTCATGACACGTCATGATTTCCATATTACCACTTGTCATTTATGTTCGTCATACAGTCACGTCACTCAATACCAAATTTGGTGTATCTCAAGCTAACGAAACGGCCGCGAGCACGCCATGAGCGTGGCATGCAAGTCATGTCGAACATGACAAGACATGATTTCCATATTACCAGTTATCATTCATGTTCGTCATACAGTCCCGTGACTCAATACCAAATTTGATGTATATCAGGCGAACGAAACGGCCGCGAGCGCTCCATGAGCGTGGCATGCAAGTCATGTCGCACATGAAAAGTCATGATTTCCATATTACCACTTGCCATTTATGTTCGTCGTACAGTCACGTCACTCAATACCAAGTTTGGTATATACCAAGCTAACGAAACGGTAGCGAGCGCGCCATGAGCGTGCCATGCAAGTCATGTCGCTCATGACATGTCATGATTTCCATATTACCACTTGTCATTTATGTTCATCATACAGTCACGTCACTCAATACCAAATTTGGTGTATCTCAAGCTAACGAAACGGCTGCGAGCACGCCATGAGCGTGGCATGCAAGTCATGTCGCTCATGACATGTCATGATTTCCATATTACCACTTGTCATTTATGTTCATCATACAGTCACGTCACTCAATACCAAATTTGCTGTATCTCAAGCTAACGAAACGGCCGCGAGCACGCCATGAGCGTGGCATGCAAGTCATGTCGTACATGACAAGTCATGATTTCCATATCACCAGTTATCATTTATGTTCGTCATACAGTCACGTCACTCAATACCAAATTTGGTGTATATCAGGCTAACGAAACGGCTGCGAGCGCTCCATGAGCGTGGCATGCAAGTCATGTCGCACATGACAAGTCATGATTTTCATATTACCACTAGTCATTTATGTTCGTCATACAGTCACATCACTCAATACCAAGTGTAGTGTATATCAAGCTAACGAAACGGCCGCGAGCACGCCATGAGCGTGGCATGCAAGTCATGTCGTACATGACAAGACATGATTTCCATATTACCAGTTATCATTCATGTTCGTCATACAGTCCCGTCACTCAATACCAAATTTGGTGTATATCAGGCTAACGAAACGGCCGCGAGCGCTCCATGAGCGTGGCATGGAAGTCATGTCGCACATGACGTCATGATTTCCATATTAGCACTTGCCATTTATGTTCGTCATACAGTCGCGTCACTCAATACCAAATTTGGTGTATCTCAAGCTAACGAAACGGCTTCGAGCGCTCCATGAGCGTGGCATGCAAGTCATGTCGCACATGACAAGTCATGATTTCCATATTACCACTTGCCATTTATGTTCGTCATACAGTCACGCCACTCAATACCAAGTTTGGGATACATCAAGCGTGGCATGCAAGTCATGTCGTACATGACAAGTCATGATTTCCATATTACCATGACATGTCATGATTTCCATATTACCACTTGTCATTTATGTTCGTCATACAGTCATGCCACTCAATACCAAATTTGGTGTATATCAAGCTAACGAAACGGCCGCGAGCACGCCATGAGCGTGGCATGCAAGTCATGTCGCACATGACAAGTCATGATTTTCATATTTCCACTAGTCATTTATGTTCGTCATACAGTCACGTCACTGAATACCAAGTGTAGTGTATATCAAGCTAAAGAAACGGCCGCGAGCGCGCCATGAGCGTGGAATGCAAGTCATGTCGCTCATGACACGTCATGATTTCCATATTACCACTTGTCATTTATGTTCATCATACAGTCACGTCACTCAATACCAAATTTGGTGTATCTCAAGCTAACGAAACGGCCGCGAGCACGCCATGAGCGTGGCATGCAAGTCATGTCGTACATGACGTCATGATTTCCATACTACTAGTTATCATTTATGTTCGTCATACAGTCACGTCACTCAATACCAAATTTGGTGTATATCAGGCTAACGAAACGGCCGCGAGCGCTCCATGAGCGTGGCATGCAAGTCATGTCGCTCATGACATGTCATGATTTCCATATTACCACTTGTCATTTATGTTCGTCATACAGTCATGCCACTCAATACCAAATTTGGTGTATATCAAGCTAACGAAACGGCCGCGAGCACGCCATGAGCGTGGCATGCAAGTCATGTCGCTCATGACACGTCATGATTTCCATATTACCACTTGTCATTTATGTTCATCATACAGTCACGTCACTCAATACCAAATTTGGTGTATCTCAAGCTAACGAAACGGCCGCGAGCACGCCATGAGCGTGGCATGCAAGTCATGTCGTACATGACAAAATATGATTTCCATATTACCAGTTATCATTTATGTTCATCATACAGTCACGTCACTCAATACAAAATTTGGTGTATATCAGGCTAACGAAACGGCCGCGAGCGCTCCATGAGCGTGGCATGCAAGTCATGTCGCTCACATGTCATGATTTCCATATTACCACTTGTCGTTTATGTTCATCATACAGTCACGTCACTCAATACCAAGTTTGGTGTATCTCAAGCTAACGAAACGGCCGCGAGCACGCCATGAGCGTGGCATGCAAGTCATGTCGTACATGACAAGTCATCCCAGGCAGCACACAACGTCGGGCCGATATTGGTTTTGAGGCGGCTGTGGGCGGCCCAAGCACGGCCCGTCGTTGCCGGCATGGAGCCAATATGGGTGGAGCCGTTGACTTTCGCCGGAAATATTGGGCCGATTTTGCCGTCCTTCAGCCGATGCTGGGCTTTCACCGGCAACATTGGGTCCGAGTTTGCCGGCCTCCCGCCGTACTTTCGCCGATATCGGCTTAGCCGATGTCTTTCACCGGCAACATTGGGCCGAGTTTGCCGGCGTCCCGCCGTACTTCCGCCGATATCGGCGTAGCCGATGGCTTTCACCGGCAACATTGGGCCGAGTTTGCCGGCGTCCCGCCTTACTTCCGTCGATATCGGCTTAGCCGGTGGCTTTCACCGGCAACATTGGGCCGAGTTTGCCGGCGTCCCGCCGTACTTCCACAGATATCGGCTTAGCCGATGGCTTTCACCGGCAACATTGTGCCGAGTTTGCCGGCGTTCCGCCACACTTCCGCCGATATCGCCATAGCCGATGGCTTTCACCGGCAACATTGGGCCGAACTTGCCGAGCTTGCCGTCATTCTGCCGTGTATCAGCTGCTTCAACTGATATCGGCAGCTGAAGGCTTTCACAGGCAGAATTGGGCCTTTTTTCCCCTGTTGTTGCGGCTCTTAAAGCTGAGTCAATTGTTGGTTAGCTGAATCAATTGTTAGCTGAGTCAATTGTTGGTTAGCTTTCATCGGCGAAGCTGGAATACCTTCTTGTCTTCCTTCAGACAGTTATATATATTGCCCTGTTGAGAACGTCCTCCAGCGTCGCGGCACTGCAGAAGTCGTCGTCACCGACACAGGTACAGATCTTACGGCGGAAATAACGCAAACCATCTTGACATACAAGTCACCAATGGACAACCGCGACTACCACCCGCAGACGAATGGCCTCACCGAGCGGCTAAATAAAACCGTCGCTGACATGCTGGCAATCTACTGTATACGTCGACGTCGAACACAAGCTTGTAATGCCATAGAGTATTAAGCGCTTGAATATTACTCGCCTAGGCTGCAGAAAGCTGCTACATGTATTGGTGTACTAGCAAAAATAAGAAAGTGCATGCATGCATCGTATCGTGCTAATGCCGCATGTACTATTCGGAGCGCGAAGTAACGCCGAGTAAATAGCTTGCACCCTCTCATTAGTTTCTGCAAGGACATTAACTAACAGTTATCACTAGCACTGTGGCTTTTCTACCCGAAACGCGGCCTTCAGACTGACTCACATTAGAGGACCATTTCGTTGACGAGCTGTTCAACGCTACAAAAACTGAACTTACATTCAAAGTGCTTCTCTTTCATAAATGTTTTTGCCATTGGTCGGTAGACCTCACTGATATATCCAGCATCAGTATTCGCCCAATCATTCCAGCAGGAATACATTTAGCGGAAGAAGTTTTATGTGAATACTAATTCTGTGCATAAACCGGGCCTTACATCATATTTCTAGCGCTATATCCTTTACATCCTTTCAGCCGCTGACCGCATGGTGTGAGTGCTTACAAACTGCACGAATAGTTTCCTGTGTGTGGGTGTGCACGTATTTACACACGCGCATGTTGTGGTCAAACGTAACAAACGCATTTGCGTCAGTGATGTCACATAATTTTGCCTTGTGAAAGTATTAAAAAGCTCAACAAGGAGTGTTGCTGAGCTAGTTGTTCATTACTTGAGAAAAATAGGTATGGCGCAAGAAAGACCGGGAAAAAGTGTAGACACGTTTTTTTCGGTAAAAACCCTCCAAACCAACTAGCCCACCAAGACCAACAATCGTTAACGAACATACAAACACGTGTTTGACACGTGTTTGCCAGTTAGTGTTTTCACTTCATCGCCGTCGTTTTGTCCCGTACCTATCATTTTGAAGTAAAAAATCTCGTTCAACGATTGCTTCCCACGTGCTTTTAGAAACAGTCACATTTAATGTTACTATTGCAAAAGAAGAAGAAACGCCGACCACAATAAAAACAATTTAAAACAAAACGAGACGTTTCGGCTCCCACACGGGAGCCTTGTTCACAGTGAAGTTAAAAAAAAAAGATGCTCCTAAGAAGGGAGAGATTTTTTTTTTGTACTTCACTGTGAACAAAGGCTCCCACATGAGAGCCGAAACGTCTCGTTTTGTTTTAAATTGTTTTTATTGTGGTCGGCATTTGTTCTTCTTTTGCAATGCCTCCTCCCGACCAGACGGGATTCCGTCAAACCCTCGATTTCTTTAATGTTACTATTACTGCGCGGGAAATACGATAAAAAGTGCGGTTACAACGTGGTGTACGGAAAGTTTTCACGTAGCGACACGTTGCAACACGCGATGCATTGAAAATTCCACGTAGCTCACAGACGACGTGCTGTGGAGGGGGGGAGGGGACAATGGGGGGGGGGGGGGGGGGGGCTGGGGGGCGGACACTACTGTCGGAGGCTGAGCCGTGCTCCTAAGAAGGGAGAGTGAGCATTTTTTCGTCTTCTTCAATCTCTACCCGTCCTCCCCCCCTCTCCGCCTTTACTGTAGTTCGGCGTCATTGTCGCGAAACTTGCTTGACCAGGCAGGGAAGGGTAGCCAGCTCGATGGAAGGATAAGTTGTAGCGAGAGCAGGCTTTTTCGCCCCGGCCAGCAGAATCCTTGAAGAAGTGTCGGTGTGTGGCCATGCGCGGAGGAAAGTCAAAAACGTTTGCGAGACGGATACGCGGCAAGATTCCAGCACTGTTTTCGGCAGACATCACCGCAGCTAGCAGCCAGCGGCTACGTGCTTCCATATTGGACTCACTCGCTTCATTTAAGGACACGTCTTGACTGCTCTTACGTCTGTACAGTCAGATTTTTTGTTCTCTTTATCGTGCGTTCGCTATTGACCATGCCTTTTATTCGCTCGTGTTCTTACCGATCCAAGAGCCACACGTGAAAGGTATTCATGCATGCTTCTTTTCCGTTACATTCTTACCTTGAGATAAGAAATGCGTGCGTGCGTGTCAACCTTGTTTAGATGTACAGTATGTGGAACCTTGCGGCACCACTCGCAAAGTTTTTCAGGTCGCGTGCTGTAGTTTATTCATGTTTCTGTCCCATAAGGTATGACTTAAAGATTTGTGATTTCCGCTTAAAGGATAGGGGTAATTTAATTTCCAGTCATGTGTTACGATGAACTAACGTTTGCGAACCAACCCAACCTTACTTTTCGGTGAATTTGATCACCATGGGGTGGGGGGGGGGGGCTCCTCTGTTAGTAACTAGCCCACGCGTATACATGCTCTCCTAGACTGTTTGCCACCCGTAATCTCCCTTTTTTCGCCGGGCCGCCTAACATGATCTTTGTTTTCTTCGGGTACATCTTTAATCCGGCGTCTTTCGTTTAATCACCAGTATTTTATTGTTTCGTGATTCGTCACCGTCATTGCCGAAAAGCGCGATATCGTCCACAAAACCCAAGTACCTATGATATTCTTCGTTAATTATTAATCATATTTTTTTCCGTTCTATGTTTTTAAATATTTATTCTGAATGTGCCGTGAATAAGATTGAAAAGATTGTAACTCTTCGCCTGACCCCATACTCGATCATATTTTCGTGTTTTTCATGAGGAATACGGTGGCTGTGGGATCGTTTTAGATGTTGGCGACGGTATCTATAGATGTTTAGGTGTTCCTTTATGGCATCATTATTCCGGAACTGCTGGCGTGTGTACATATGTGCGAATAAATTTCTGTTTATCACTTTTCAAATGTGTTGCTCCTTCATTACCTAGACGCATGCGTAATTGATGCAACAGGACTTTCATCCTTTTAGGTGTATTGGAAACAATATTGACTTTTCTTCTCGGCCTTGCACGGTTCCACAGAATTCTGGGTCTCAATGCTACGCTGAGACCCCAAATGGGTCGATTACTTACGAAGTATTTACCGAACACGGCGCCAACGATATTCGATGAATGCTGTTGTGCCGCGAATAGGTTTTTTTAGCACTGCTGACTTACAGTACAGTAATCCCAGGAATACCTAACTATGCATGGTCGGCACGCAGCCGTTTCACTTTATAACACGCGTATCAGCCTTTCTAATCAAGCTGCTGTACGCATCGAGCAACTACCGCCGGTGTCCCCATCTAAACTGCAGGCTACGAGCAGACTGCAACGGCACAGTATATTACCTTACTCACCGCACGGTAAATTACCATAATAACGAGTGCTAACCGTCGCACCGGCGGCTTCCCGACGTCGGCGAGGCCGACACCAAGCCAGCATCGGCCAGCTTACACAGGCCCAATGACGGCTTGTCATCATCTACTGAATAACGGCGGGCCGGTCTCGGACCGACGCTGGCAAGCCCTCATCGGCCCAACGCCGGCTAGCCCTCGTCGGCCCAACGCCGGCGAGCCCTCGTCGGCTCAACGCCGGCTAGCCCTCATCGGCCCAACGCCGGCTGGCCCTCATCGGCCCAACGCCGGCTGGGCCTCATCGGCCCAACGCCGGCTAGCCCTCATCGGCCTAATGCCGGCTAGCCGACATCGGACCTATGTGGGTGAAAGTAGCGCGAGCGTGATTTGCCGACATGGGGCCAATATTGCCGCCGACGTTTGCCGACATTGGGCCGAGATCGGTCCAATGCCGGCGTGCTGCCTGGGATGATTTCCATATCACCAGTTATCATTTATGTTCGTCATACAGTCACGTCACTCAATACCAAATTTGGTGTATATCAGGCTAACGAAACGGCCGCGAGCACGCCATGAGCGTGGCATGCAAGTCATGTCGTACATGACAAGACATGATTTCCATATTACCAGTTATCATTCATGTTCGTCATACAGTCCCGTCACTCATTACCAAATTTGGTGTATATCAGGCTAACGAAACGGCCGCGAGCGCTCCATGAGCGTGGCATGGCAAGTCATGTCGCTCGTGACATGTCATGATTTCCATATTACCACTTGTCATTTATGTTCGTCATACAGTCCCGTCACTCAATACCAAATTTGGTGTATATCAAGGCTAACGAAACGGCCGCGAGCGCTCCATGAGCGTGGCATGGAAGTCATGTCGTACATGACAAGTCATGATTTCCATATTACCATGACATGTCATGATTTCCATATTACCACTTGTCATTTATGTTCGTCATACAGTCATGCCACTCAATACCAAATTTGGTGTATATCAAGGCTAACGAAACGGCCGCGAGCACGCCATGAGCGTGGCATGCAAGTCATGTCGCTCATGACACGTCATGATTTCCATATTACCACTTGTCATTTATGTTCATCATACAGTCACGTCACTCAATACCAAATTTGGTGTATCTCAAGCTAACGAAACGGCCGCGAGCACGCCATGAGCGTGGCATGCAAGTCATGTCGTACATGACAAAACATGATTTCCATATTACCAGTTATCATTTATGTTCATCATACAGTCACGTCACTCAATACAAAATTTGGTGTATATCAGGCTAACGAAACGGCCGCGAGCGCTCCATGAGCGTGGCATGCAAGTCATGTCGCTCGTGACATGTCATGATTTCCATATTACCACTTGTCATTTATGTTCGTCATACAGTCCCGTCACTCAATACCAAATTTGGTGTATATCAAGGCTAACGAAACGGCCGCGAGCGCTCCATGAGCGTGGCATGGAAGTCATGTCGCACATGACGTCATGATTTCCATATTACCACTTGTCATTTATGTTCATCATACAGTCACGTCACTCAATACCAAATTTGGTGTATATCAGGCTAACGAAACGGCCGCGAGCGCTCCATGAGCGTGGCATGCAAGTCATGTCGCACATGACGTCATGATTACCACTTGCCACTTATGTTCGTTGTACAGTCACCTCACTCA
The DNA here is from genome assembly GCA_030522465.1 of Rhipicephalus appendiculatus. NCBI lineage: Eukaryota > Metazoa > Arthropoda > Arachnida > Ixodida > Ixodidae > Rhipicephalus > Rhipicephalus appendiculatus. Next base: position 12,263 of record JALIZH010017476.1, read on the forward strand.
ATACCAAGTTTGGTATATATCAAGCTAACGAAACGGCCGCGAGCACGCCATGAGCGTGGCATGCAAGTCATGTCGTACATGACAAGTCATGATTTCCATATTACCATGACATGTCATGATTTCCATATTACCACTTGTCATTTATGTTCGTCATACAGTCATGCCACTCAATACCAAATTTGGTGTATATCAAGCTAACGAAACGGCCGCGAGCACGCCATGAGCGTGGCATGCAAGTCATGTCGTACATGACAAGACATGATTACCATATTACCAGTTATCATTCATGTTCGTCATACAGTCCCGTCACTCAATACCAAATTTGGTGTATATCAGGCTAACGAAACGGCCGCGAGCGCTCCATGAGCGTGGCATGCAAGTCATGTCGCTCATGACACGTCATGATTTCCATATTACCACTTGCCATTTATGTTCGTCGTACAGTCACCTCACTCAATACCAAATTTGGTGTATCTCAAGCTAACGAAACGGCCGCGAGCACGCCATGAGCGTGGCATGCAAGTCATGTCGTACATGACAAGTCATGATTTCCATACTACTAGTTATCATTTATGTTCGTCATACAGTCACGTCACTCAATACCAAATTTGGTGTATATCAGGCTAACGAAACGGCAGCGAGCGCTCCATGAGCGTGGCATGCAAGTCATGTCGCACATGACAAGTCATGATTTTCCATATTACCACGTCATTTATGTTCGTCATACAGTCACGTCACTGAATACCAAGTGTAGTGTATATCAAGCTAAAGAAACGGCCGCGAGCGCGCCATGAGCGTGGAATGCAAGTCATGTCGCTCATGACATGTCATGATTTCCATATTACCACTTGTCATTTATGTTCATCATACAGTCACGTCACTCAAGTACCAAATTTAGGTGTATCTCAAGCTAACGAAACGGCCGCGAGCACGCCATGAGCGTGGCATGCAAGTCATGTCTTACATGACAATTCATGATTTCCATATTACCAGTTATCATTTATGTTCATCATACAGTCACGTCACTCAATACCAAATTTGGTGTATATCAGGCTAACGAAACGGCCGCGAGCGCTCCATGAGCGTGGCATGCAAGTCATGTCGCTCATGACATGTCATGATTTCCATATTACCACTTGTCATTTATGTTCGTCATACAGTCATGCCACTCTATACCAAATTTGGTGTATATCAAGCAACGAAACGGCCGCGAGCACGCCCCATGAGCGTGGCATGCAAGTCATGTCGCTCATGACACGTCATGATTTCCATATTACCACTTGTCATTTATGTTCATCATACAGTCACGTCACTCAATACCAAATTTGGTGTATCTCAAGCTAACGAAACGGGCCGCGAGCACGCCATGAGCGTGGCATGCAAGTCATGTCGTACATGACAAAAGTCATGATTTCCATATTACCAGTTATCATTTATGTTCGTCATACAGTCACGTCACTCAATACCCAAAATTTGGTGTATATCAGGCTAACGAAACGGCCCGCGAGCGCTCCATGAGCGTGGCATGCAAGTCATGTCGCTCGTGACATGTCATGATTTCCATATTACCACTTGTCATTTATGTTCGTCATATTTCCATATTAGCACTTGCCATTTATGTTCGTCATACAGTCACGTCACAGAATACCAAGTGTAGTGTATATCAAGCTAACGAAACGGCCGCGAGCACGCCATGAGCGTGGAATGCAAGTCATGTCGTACATGACAAGTCATGATTTCCATATTACCAGTTATCATTTATGTTCGTCATACAGTCACGTCACTCAATACCAAATTTGGTGTATATCAAGGCTAACGAAACTGCTTCGAGCGCTCCATGAGCGTGGCATGCAAGTCATGTCGCACATGACAAGTTCATGATTTCCATATTACCAGTTGCCATTTATGTTCGTCATACAGTCACGTCACTCAATACCAAGTTTGGGATACATCAAGGCTAACGAAACGGTGGCGAGCGCGCCATGAGCGTGGCATGCAAGTCATGTCGCTCGTGACATGTCATGATTTCCATATTACCACTTGTCATTTATGTTCGTCATACAGTCATGCTACTCAATACCAAATTTGGTGTATCTCAAGCTAAGGAAACGGCCGCGAGCACGCCATGAGCGTGGCATGCAAGTCATGTCGTACATGACAAGTCATGATTTCCATACTACTAGTTATCATTTATGTTCGTCATACAGTCACGTCACTCGAATACCAAATTTGGTGTATATCAGGCTAACGAAACGGCAGCGAGCGCTCCATGAGCGTGGCATGCAAGTCATGTCGCACATGACAAGTCATGATTTTCCATATTACCACTTAGTCATTTATGTTCGTCATACAGTCACGTCACTGAATACCAAGTGTAGTGTATATCAAGCTAACGAAACGGCCGCGAGCGCGCCATGAGCGTGGAATGCAAGTCATGTCGCTCATGACATGTCATGATTTCCATATTACCACTTGTCATTTATGTTCATCATACAGTGACGTCACTCAAGTACCAAATTTAGGTGTATCTCAAGCTAACGAAACGGCCGCGAGCACGCCATGAGCGTGGCATGCAAGTCATGTCGTTACATGACGTCATGATTTCCATATTACCAGTTATCATTTATGTTCGTCTTACAGTCACGTCACTCAATACCAAATTCGGTGTATATCAGGCTAACGAAACGGCCTGCGAGCGCTCCATGAGCGTGGCATGCAAGTCATGTCGCACATGACAAGTCATGATTTTCATTATATCACTAGACATTTATGTTCGTCATACAGTCACGTCACTCAATACCAAGTGTAGTGTATATCAAGCTAACGAAACTGGCCGCGAGCGCGCCATGAGCGTGGAATGCAAGTCATGTCGCTCATGACACGTCATGATTTCCATATTACCACTTGTCATTTATGTTCATCATACAGTCACGTCACTCAATACCAAATTTGGTGTATCTCAAGGCTAACGAAACGGCCTGCGAGCACGCCATGAGCGTGGCATGCAAGTCATGTCGTACATGACAAGACATGATTACCATATTACCAGTTATCATTCATGTTCGTCATACAGTCCCGTCACTCAATACCAAATTTGGTGTATATCAAGGCTAACGAAACGGCCGCGAGCGCTCCATGAGCGTGGCATGCAAGTCATGTCACACATGACAAGTCATGATTTCCATATTACCACTTGCCATTTATGTTCGTCGTACAGTCACCTCACTCAATACCAAAGTTTGGTATATATCAAGCTAACGAAACGGCCGCGAGCACGCCATGAGCGTGGCATGCAAGTCATGTCGTACATGACAAGACATGATATCTATATTACCAGTTATCATTCATGTTCGTCATACAGTCCCGTCACTCAATACCAAATTTGGTGTATATCAGGCTAACGAAACGGCCGCGAGCGCTCCATGAGCGTGGCATGCACGTCATGTCGCACATGACGTCATGATTTCCATATTACCACTTGCCATTTATGTTCGTCATACAGTCACGTCACTCAATACCAAGTTTGGTATATATCAAGGTAATGAAACGGTGGCGAGCGCGCCATGAGCGTGGCCATGCAAGTCATGTCGCTCATGACATGTCATGATTTCCATATTACCAGTTATCATTTATGTTCGTCTTACAGTCACGTCACTCAATACCAAATTCGGTGTATATCAGGCTAACGAAACGGCTGCCAGCGCTCCATGAGCGTGGCATGCAAGTCATGTCGCATATGACAAGTCATGATTTTCATTATATCACTAGACATTTGTGTTCGTCATACAGTCACGTCACTCAATACCAAGTGCAGGGTGTATATCAAGGCTAACGAAACTGCCGCGAGCGCGCCATGAGCGTGGAATGCAAG
>JALIZH010017477.1:0-24195 GCA_030522465.1 Rhipicephalus appendiculatus
GCTTAGCCGCAATGTTACCAGGGCGCAATGAGATTCACGGAAATGAATCGTCGCGCGTGTACTATTTTCCGTCTTCATTACACGTATATCCGCTAATTTCCGCTTCTGCCTCGAGTAACCTTTAGCTAAAAGCAGTGAGCGACAGCTCAATCCCGTTACTTCTGCTTCAGAAGAACTTCAAGCTCGTAATTCCCGGGCTTTCAGCTAAGCCATAGCGGCTGCTTCCGCTTTGTGCTCGACGCTGTCATGTGCGTGTGCAGTAGCGGAAATGGATAGGTCAAAGCCGGTACGTCCCTCCGGAAAGCTCCAATCTGAGAGCACGGGAAGCGATGGCCACTCAAGTGCAACTCTCGCGAGTCTGTACAGCGTCGACCGTCGAGCAAACGCCTAATCTCGAAACCGTACTTGACCAACTGGAAAATCGCGGCTTTACACAGACCTCCCAGAGCGAGAATACAGCCTCTCGTGAGTGATGTTGCCACAGCTTTGCCGGGCTCACATCTGTTTGCGCAGCCGGTGAAAGTTTCTTCAGGTGACTTCCGGTAGAGTGAAGCTGCGAAACACACAAACATGGAGGCGGGAACCCTGAAAGTGAGACGACGCCTCAGAAACGTGATACCAGATGCCATGTCTAAGCAGCATGATTATGTTGAAAAAGTTCAGTTATGTGTTGCATGAAGTACGCAAAGGGGCAGTCGAGTTGGGGAATCGCAAATTCTCCTTATCATAATGAGCAATTTAGCTAGCACGTATCAGTCATCTAGCTATTCTTATAAATGCATTATGCGTCGTGTAAGCATCTACTTTTGAGTTTTAACGGGGCTATACAATCCAATTGTGCCCGACATTATTGTTGTTTTATGGCTGGCACTGGTATTTCGTAATATCACCTACATCGTGCAGGTGAAAGAAATTTAGGAATACAGTAGATATACACGTTGTCTGTACAGCTCTCACGGCTGTTCTGGCCTTTAAAGTAAACGCCGCAATTTTTTTTCGTGAATATGAAATAGGCTACTGTAACGTCACCTACTATTCATACTGCTACAGATGCGAAGTATTTGCTGCGCCATAATCCTCCATTTTACGAAGCAGTGAAGTATCCAATGTGAGTTTTTAAGGCAATAGGCGCAGCTACCTAGCAGGTGAATTTTTTTATGACGTGGCCGATGATCTTAATAGTAAATTGATAAAATGCTTTGCTGGGCGTGCTGGTTCATAGTCTAGAATAGATTTGAGCGCAAAAGCACGAGGCACAAGAAAAGGAGACATGCTCGTGTAGTCGTCTTCTATTGTTTTGTCTCGTCCTTTTGCGCTCAAATGTATTCCAGACAACAGTAGTTAACTGGGGCATGAACTCTTAAGGCGGATTCACACCGGCGACTAGCACCGGTCGCGCGACCATTTGCGACTGGCGACCAAAAAAGCGACTGAAAGCGACCGATATTCACACCGGCAGAGGCGTTGCATGCGAGCGACCGTAAGTCGCAAACCCAGAAAGTCACGTCCGGATATCGTTATCAGTGAGCCAAGGGAGCGCAATAAAAAAAGAAAAGAAAAAAGCGACGAGCCCGGTTGCAAACAAATGCTGACGTCAATTCTGGGCTTCATTGATTGGTTCCAACCGTCCTGCGACTGCAGTCGCGCGACTGAAAAGTCGCTCAGCGAGCGACTGAGCAAAAGCAGTCGCTTTGCGACAGAAGCGACTGTTTGCGACTGTTTGCGACCAGTCGCAAAGCGACTAACTTGGTCGCGCGACCGGTGCTAGTCGCCGGTGTGAAGCAGCCTTTAGTGACGCGCGCGATGCCTTAAACCACCCACTGGTCTCGAAATTAGGAGTATGGCACATTTTGTGGTTCGACGCTTCTGCCACGTGATATTGCAGCTGTTAATAAGATTCATCATTCAACAAAACGCCTGCATAGGGTATATTTCCGAAGCAGTTTCTAGCACTGGTGTAGCTGTGTGGTAGGGCACCTTGCTGCCACTAAAGGCTGGTTCACACCGGCGACTAGCACCGGTCGCGCGACCATTTGCGACTGGCGACCAAAAAAGCGACTGAAAGCGACCGATGTTCACACCGGCAGAGGCTGCATGCGAGCGACCGGAAGTCGCAAACCCAGAGAGTCACGTCCAGATCTCGTTATCAGCGAGCCAAGGGAGCGCAATAAACAAAAAAAAAAGGAAAAAGCGACGAGCCCGGTTGTAAACAAATGCTGACGTCACTTCTGGTCTTCGCTGAATTGGTTCCAGCCGTCCTGCGACTGCAGTCGCGCAGCGAGCGACTGAGCAAAAGCAGTCGCTTTGCGACCGAAGCGACTGTTTGCGACTGTTTGCGACCAGTCGCAAAGCGACTAACTGGGTCGCGCGACTGGTGCTAGTCGCCGGTGTGAACCAGCCTTAAGAATGCCTAGCTTTGGTTCCGTCTCGAACCCTGGGCTTGACGCGCAAGCGTAAATGCGTCATCTGTGAAATCGGTGTAGTGGATAGCATTCCGCACAAAGCAACGCCCGTTTAAAAAAGATTTCCTGAGTTCACCGACCTCAATATAGAACCCGAGGCGTCATGCTTGAAAACCTAGTATGTTACCTCACAACCACGCACTGCTTCAAAGTAATTAAAAAAAAAACACGCTGTAGAAGTGCCATTTTCAAAGGGGAATCACGTTACCGGAATTGCATGACAGAAGGGCAAAATTGCACCAGGCATCACAGGACGCGAAATTTTCAAGGAGTGGGTAGTTTATAATATTTTCCACCATGACAAATGGCCTGAACCATAATTCATAATCCTCATTAGCAACAGCACAAACAAAGTCTGCAGCAAGAAAAGCATGCTGATTGCCTTACAGACAGGCCAGTTCATATTTCCCTTCTCCTCAAAGTGGCATAATATGGTGCAGTTGGCACACCGCAACTGTGCGTAGTACATTGCATGAACGTACGCGCACACGCTTTCCTTTCTGCACAGCGCTCTGAATGTGTGCTTCGAGAGACGAAGCGTAGTAAACGAATAAGGAGGCGATGCGAAGTTGACGCGATAATGCTGTCGCGTTCCGCTTCTGAAGGCGAAGCTGAAGCATTCTGCATGTTTTAGCAAGAAAGCGTCTTACGGGGGGGGGGGGGGGCACCAAGAATTGAAGCGCTTAATTTCCAGAGGGCAAGTGTAATCACCTCAGCTACCTCGCTTTCCGAGGGTCAAGTTGGCTGCGAAGCGGCTGGTGTGTTCTCGGAAACCGTTGATGTCAATTCAGCTGATTCTTTCAAATAGCGGCGCATGCGGCAGTCGGGGCCGGGGTTGAACGTGCGTGCACGTGAAACTGGTACCACGATCCTTCACTATCTCGTAAAATTTCCTGGGCAGATTTCCCAAATTTATTCTACATAATTTTGTATATTAGTACGAAAAGAAGCAAGCGGAGAAAGCCGGTTATCTTTGATGGTGCTTGTTGCGTCCAGATGTTTCAAGGAAACCACAAATTTCTTAAATCCATACGGGCAGTGAGCTGCACCCTAATTTGAACAATAAACAGGTGGCCACTCAAGTTGCCGTGCATGTTTCTTTGTTTTATTGTAATCGCGATATTTTCCACTGGAAGCCCGTAAACACACAGAGGATGCTTCGTCTCCTTCTTAGGTTTGCTTGATGTGCGCACACGGCTAAGTGAATATTCCGAGAGACGGAGGAGCTGAACTATATGTTTGAATAACGAGGTGGCCTGGAATCGGAACTTCTTCGTCACGGCTTATATTCATTTATTTATTTACAGGATACTGCAGGCTCAGAACTGAGCCCATGCAGGAGTGGTATCAAGGGTGAATCACAAGCACTTTTACAAATAACAAAATAGCAATTCATAATCAAAACAAATAGTACAACCACACGTATGCACACACATATAATTAATATACACCTACATACACGCGTACACATAACAATTCATAATCAATAGTATTTTGAACGCGTAATTCAATGGAAGTTCACAATTAGTATAAGTATACGCACATACATAACTGTATAGACCTATGCATACATGCATACACATACCACATGGCACAGCACTAAGGGAACTATTACGCCAACACATGCGTGTAAGCGTTTAGGATTTTAAAAATTTCTGAAATCAGGGACCGAACAAGGAAAGTGGTTTTCGTTATGATGTAATTGAGTCGAATGAGTGAATGTTTTGTAGTGACTCAAACGGCAGAGCATTTCGTCTGTAATGGTTCGAGGAAAGAAGGAGAATTTGAATGTGTTAGTACGAGTTTGAAATGGTGTTATCGATTCAGCATGGCGATTTCTAGTGAGTCGTGACGTCAGAGATTGGATGAAAGAGGACGCTTGTAGTGCAAAATGTTTGTTTTTCAAATGAAAAAGAAACTTTAATCTCAGGATTTTCTACGAAGCTCAAGTTCTTGTATATTATTTTTTTGCATGATAGCTGTCGGGCAGTCTGTCATGCGGTACTTGGAGAAGATAAACCGTACGCACTTACGCTGAATCATTTCAATGACATGAATATTTTTTTAGTGTGCGCGTCCCAAATAATGCATGCATACTCGAGAGTAGGTCTAATAACGATATTGTAGGCTAACAACTTCACTGATGGCGGGGCAGAACGAAGTTTGTATTTAAGAAAGCATAATTTACGGAAGGCGGATGCGCAGATGTTAGAGACATGCATGTTCCAACTTAAATTATTTGTTATCGTCACTCCAAGGTACTTATATTCGCTGACCTCTTTCAGTATGTGCGATCGAAGAGCGTATGGAAAAGAGAAATAACTTTTCTTTCTTGTTATGTCCATGTACACTGTTTTGTCTGAATTCAGTTTCATATCCCATTGGTTACACCATAGAAAAACGTTACTAAGGCAGGTATTCAAAAGTCGTTGATCATTCACGGTGACAATTTCCTTAAACAAGACGCAAGCATCCGCGAATAGCCTTATTCCAACATGTTCAGGGACAACTTTAACAATATCATTTATATATATTAAAAAAAGTAGGGGTCCCAGAACACTTCCCTGAGGAACACCTGACGTAACCTGAAGTTTCGATGAACAGTGACCGTTTATGCAAACAAACTGCGTTCGATTTGACAGGTATGCAGAGACCCAATTTACAATAAAATCAGGAAGGCCGATATCTTTAAGCTTAAAAATAAGTTTATTCTGGGGAACTAAATCAAAGGCTTTCCTAAAATCTAAGAAAATAACATCAATTTGCCCGGATTTATCAAGAATAGATGCGAAAGTATGTTGTTGTCATCGAGAAATTTAGTGATATAGTTAGCGACGACATGCTCAAGAAGCTTAGAACAGGAACAAGTGATGGATATGGGGCGATAATTGGAAACCGATAATTTATCTCCCGACTTCAATATTGGAACAATTCTTGCTGTTTTCCAATCGTTCGGGACACAAGATGAAGAGAGGGAGGCGCGGAAAATAATCACAAGGATCTACCTTTAAAGTTTAAAAGTGTTCAAAAAACCTGCAGACATGCCCGAGAAAGATATTCCTGTACACATTAATTTGTGTCAGAGTATTTTTTTGGAGTAAACACTACGACAAAATGCTAAGAAATCATTTGATGCCCGAGGGCACGCCTGCACAAAGCAGCTAAGCGAAAGCTACTGAAACGCTGGTGGTCTCTCCCTCCTTTGCATGCTTCTTGTTATCCTTTCGCGAGTTACACAAGCTTTAAGAAGCTTACGAAAGATGAAAGGAACGCAATCTCGTAAGTATTTATTTTCCTAGGTGTGGGACGCCTGGGGAATAACGCCAAGCACGCTGGTCCTCAGCGGCATGTTCCCGAACACGCCATGACTCATCTCATGGTTTGTGAGTATGCTGTTTTTCAACCACTTTGTTTAATCTGAACGGAGCCTACTTGCTGACACCAAACAATAGCTGCTAGGGGCCGACCTGCAGCCTTGGCCTGGCGCTACCGACACAAGATAATTTCTTTTTAAACAACGTCTGTTCTTCAGTGTTCTCTAAAACTAAATTCTTGTTTGCTTTTCTTATATGGAAAAAAGAGAATAAAGCAGTGCGAGTGACATGACAGGATAAAATACAGACGAACAAAATAAAACGACAACGTTAAGGCAAGAAATCCCACGGTGACAGCGCAGGCCCTAAAAGCACATCATTTGCAGAAACGCAACCATGGATACTGCTGCGAAGTATCTGTAATGTAAGATAATAAAATGCAACGTCCACCTATTACGGCGTAGTTGACATGATATTCTTTTTTCCTAAAATAAGCTTGCTCTCCGAATATTCACTAGGCACTGTTTGAAAGATATATCAACGCATGTTTTCTTGCCTCGACCTAACAGGAAAGTAGAACATTCAATAAAACGAAGCTTGACAGAAGTCCCACGGGCTTTCGCTTGACGGAAAGGACGTCACTTCTATCTTAACGCTCTGGATGAAATGGTCATCCTAAGTGTACCCGTGTGTAAGTGTGCGCGATCTCATCATTCATGATGATACTGTAAGTAGTGGTAAGTCGTGCAAAGAAAAAGACAACAAACTTTAGCGATCTCTTCTAATCTAGACTGTGACAATAACCATGTCGCAGTGACGACCATCCTGATTATGATGATGACGTGCCTTCTTTGAATGTCACGTTTCCATTATGGGGGATAGGTCAAGAACCAGGCACGACTATACTGAAGTGAGAATATTTGTATTAATAAGCATATAGAAATTATCATGGAAGGGGAAATAGAAAAATAACATACAGCTTATGTAATATGTACGGCAATACGCGGTAACATTTCGTCAGCCTTCTATACACAGAAGTAAATAGAAATTCGTGTGTTCACCACTACGTGAAGCAATTATACGTCTTTCTCCGATGGGAAAGGGTTTCGTTCGGACGAAACCTGGACGATCTGAACTGGAAATATTGGAACAGATAGACGACTTTTCAGTGTTTAAAAGAGAATGTTACTGTTGTACAACAAAAAGGACAGCATGATCAAAAAAAAGTTAATTTTGTTCTCTACAAATTGCGCATGTTGCTTTCTTTGTGAAAGCTGCATTCGAACTACTCATATCGACAAACATACAAGCAATGCTTCAGATTTTTCGCCTTTATATTATTAAGATGACCTTTTTTTCGCAGACATGTCTACTTACGTTTGTTTTGTATGTTTGCGTTTTGCCGAGGCGATGCAGCGTTATGCCTATCCTAACAACTTTGTAGTGTCGCTACAGACTCTAGCCTTCTCTTCCATTCTTTCGCAGCCCATTTCCACTTCCCCAGTACAGGGTAGCCAACAGGGCTTCTTCCTGGTTAACCTTGCTGTCTTTCCTCTACTTTTGTATGTTAAGACACTGTCTCTTGAAGAACTTGACATTTCTGTATAGTTCACATTGTCGATGCCATTTTCCAGCTGAGTTTTCAACAGCTGTCAGTTCAGCGCACTGGCTCCTGTGTATGTGTGCTATGCTTTAAACATTGGTCTTCATATTCATGCATATACCGGAGGTGCGTTCGCGTGATTACATTGAAAGACACTGCAACTTCGTCAGATAACAATAAGAATTTCTGTGCAGCGTAGATAATGTTGTTCTTGTCCACCACAGATTTCGTTTTCTGGCTTCAGAAATACACGCAATGACGCCAGTGGCTTGAGAGTCTGTATGAAGCACAGCGCCTCCAGGTATTTATCGGGTGCTGCTGTCGCACAGAAGCTCAGTGGTTGACGCACTCAACCATGCAAACGCCTGCCTGGCTCTTTTCGTTTGGTGCAGTCGTGAGTAAAGGGCGGCTGTCTAGACATTTTGCCTTTCTTCGCACTGCGCATGGGGGACTCTATGGATTACGACGTTAGGGAATGTCGAATAAATCGTGCCTGTGTGTCGTCGATAACTACCACACAAGCCTCAACGCGCTCAGCCTACCCCATTTCGAGAGCTTGACTAATGTCCAAGGTCATGGCGTAATTTTCAGTACTTGTAAAAAGTACACCGGCTTCAGTTAAAGCCCACCTTTAAATATAACAGCGTTTGGCTCATGCGTTTGAAGCAGCACTGTAAATAATCACTCGCACAGAGCACTTTCGAGAATGTCCATCCGGAATTTTTAGTGAAGGCTGATTTCCATCCATACTTCTCTAACTTCGCAAGTACATGTGCATCGTTTTTTTTATTCTTACAAAGTTCGTTCCTATTCTACTATTCTAGCTTTAGCTGCATTCTACGGTGTTCATCAACCAAACTTTTGCCGCTTATATAATACACAGCAAGGCCAGCAATTCCTCTAGGAACAGTAAGATTTTCATGCGCATTACCCACATCAGGGCCCATAGTTTAACCAAGTGTGAGTAACTTAACTTGTTTGGCTTAGTTCCCGGATTATGGCGTTTAAGCCGAGTAACGCCACAAAAGAACCAGTATTCGGTAATCACTTTGGACTCTCGTAGTAAAGTCGGGAACTTAAGATTTTCTTCGCACACCTCACAATATAAGGTCCTATTTTCTTTTTGTCGTGAACGCTTCTTAATAATACGGAACTAATTACCGATAACCAACTTGTCAGGCGTTCGAACGCTTACGTAAGGAGAAAATATCTTACGCGCGATGCCCAGAAATAATTGATGATTCTGAAACTTTGTGCACAAGTCCCACATATGGCAAAATATGAACAACGTACCAACTCGCTCAGCTTGTTCATGCTTGTAGCCTTATTTTCCTTAACCGTCAGAAGCTGGATACAAACAGAAAATGTCATCACTGCTTAGTGACGTCACTTAGAGCCGCAAAGTATAAGATTTTTTCTCCGTATACCATGGCAACTAAGGCATTCCGCCTAAAGTGGGGCCTCGGAAGCTCACTGAATTGGAAGAAGATTGGCAGCGCGACATATCAAGAAGTGCAGGAAAAACCTCGCCTAAATGGTTCCTTGGGCTTATATTCCGCGACAGCGTCATAAGTGGTCGCGCTGACGTCATGCCTATGACGTCTGAGAGTATTAGGTAACGGGAATCTAGAGCCGGCGACTGTCGTTCTTGCGAGCGTCGGGACCGCCAAAAGTGGACTCACCAGTGCAAAAGCAAGCAACGTGCGTTACCGCTGTCGGGATCCCAGGAGCTTCACTCGTGTCCACCCAATGACGCTTCTTTGCGTCAATGCTGCGTTTTTCTTTTGTTCTTAAGAATATCTGAACTGTGATAAGCTGATATCATATATCGTCCACGTCACACCAAGTACTCAAACTTTGATGAGGGCGACTTTTAAGGAGAAGATTGAGGATCTGGCGTGCATATCTAAAATAAGCGGTTCATCAACCGTATAATCTAAGTAGTTGTAAGAATGGAAAAGCGCTGCAGTGTACAGGAGAGGCTTTCGAATTAGTTGAGTACATGGCTTCAAGGAGAGGGACGAAAACTTGCTGAGGATTTCTCAGGAAAAACTTTACGGCTTGACGACATCAGTACGGTGTCGGTAGCATTAGCGTATTCGAGGTGAAAATCGTTAATACACATTCCGGGCTCTCCAGTGGACCTTATTTACATGGGGTACTATGATATCTACATATGTTTTCAGGACCTCTTCTTTATCACCATCTCGGCCTCTGGTAGTCTACTGGGTGATGTCATCTGTAAATGCGATGAACGTAAGACTTTGTACCTTACCTGTTGCTTGTTTCTCCGGCACGTCTGTCATGGTCAGGTTGAAGAGGAAGTGTGAAAGCACTGAGTCAAGTGTGGTACCGCACTCACCCATGTGGATGGGAATCTGAGTTCGCGCTGCCGGCCCTTGACCCGCCGCGGTGGTCTGTGGTTATGGTACCCGACTGCTGACCCGAAGGACGCGGGATCGAATCCCGGCCGCGGCGGCCGCATTTTCGATGGAGGCGAAAATTCTCGAGGCCATTGTACCTAGATTCAGGTGCAGGTTCCGAGGTGGTTGAAATTTCCGGAATCCCCCACAAAAAAAGTCTCCCATAATCATATCTTGGTTTTGGAACTCCAACAATTATTCGCGCCGCCGGCCCAGATCTCACCCGTTCTTTTCTATTAAAACAGATCAGATGCATTTAAATGTTATGGCAAATGTTGGCGAGCATATACAGGTGAGTGACATTCCCAGAAAGCTTTGTTGAGATCCGAGTCTAGGATAGTCCCAGACATAGATGCTACGTTGGATTCAAATGCGATTGCTCAAAATGGGGACAAGAGCGTCACGCGAACAGAACTTTCGGAACAGACAGGCTGACCCGCCCAAAGAACTCGAGAAGCTTGTAAGCACGCGGAAAGCAGGAAAACGTGCTGGCCAGTTCTGATGGGCACGTGGAGGTCTCGGTCACAGGAACAGCCGAGGAGTTCGCCTTTAGCATCGACTGGGGGAACGGTCGCAAAACGGATCGCTCGCAGAGCGACATTAAAGTTTTGTGTCTGATTACACCGTTTCTTCAAGATGAGCAACTGCATCGAGGTTTATTATTGCGCGAGGAAAGAATAATTTATTTGTGGCTGCGACTACGTCCGATGGTGTGTTGCCTGCGTGACATGGCGTGCAGAGGGTCATATCGCAACGTATGGCACAGGAGGTAAGGTCTTGCGTTGAGTCATTACATTTTGCGCAGTTATGAACCAGCTAACCCAATGTGTTTTTTATTGAGCTCAAATGAAGTCTTTGTTTGTAAAACACATTTGTGATGTTTCAAAACAAGACGAGGCTGCTAGCTCTCGCGAAATGAGCGTCCTCCTTCATAAAGTGTAATTTTGTTATGATGTGTCGTCAATGCATATGTTCATGAAAATAATTATGTAAACAGTAGGGGACACTTTCGTCCATCGCTTAATATATTCAAAGTTTTTTGTGTGTTTGGAATCTTGTATTGCAAACATATTGTTTCTCTGAGCAAATCGTTGCAATCTCTCAATTTTCTAAATGTAGTCCCGTTGGAACTCCTCATTCATTGTTTAGGGTTGGCTAACTGTGGCAAGAGGTCCCCATAAAGCCTCGTACTCTGAGTTTCCTCCTGTAAGCTTATCGTGGAATTCTTCGAATAAACATATAGCAGTCATCCGTTTAATCATTCCTTCTCGTTCATTCATTTTTCTCTTTATTGCCACGCACGTGCTCTCGTATGGACTGAACAGTCGGACTGAAGCAAAGGAAAGCACAGCAAGGGCAAGTCATTTGAACATATCGCCACAACAAAGTGAAATTCACGCTAATAGAATACAGATCACCTCACAGGTATGCTAATTAAAAATGGCTAATTAAAAGCAGAATGCAACCATCTTAGCATTTTTCACTCTCATCTTGAATAACAACGGAGTATATATTAAACAGGTTCAAGCAACTATCATTAACTCCTTAGCCGCTAAATTAACACTTACTGTATCCCTGTAACGATGAAATTATTATGGGCAAGGAGCTAAGCCTTAATGAATCATATTTACGTAATTTATATTGTAATATTAACAATTTTGATTTAATTTTTCATAAATCAATAAGAAAGTGGGTTGTACTAAAAAAAACACCAAGACATGGGCCGATTCCGCGCAATTTACACAAGCGCCCTCACATGTATTACGAACCACGACAGAGGAAATGAAGCAATTAGTCATATAGGCACTTCCTGCAGCCCCAGAATTCACCACATGTTAGAGCAGTAAGGCAATAATGATAATATGTGGGGTTGTACGTCCCAAAACCACGATATCATTATGAGAGACGCCGTAGTGGAGGGCTCCGGAAATTTGACCATCTGGTGTTCTTTAACGTGCACTGACATCGTAGAGTACTAGAGCAGTAAGGTAAGCAAAGCTAGCTGATATGGTCGCATATTAGCAACTTTATCGCCAGGCTAGCCTGTGTGCCCTGTCTGTTCGCACTATTCCTAGAACACACGTGTCAAGGCAAGATGGGAGGCGCGGGTCGTCCATGCTGCAATTTCTAATCTCTGATGTGACCGTCTCTATGCTTTAGTTCATGCTTGGTCGGATGCAAGCATATAATGGGTGACTGCAAATTTTTCTGCCAGGTGACGTTGAGTTTATTCGAGTCTATTGTGGACCAAATAAAGTTGTTTCACTCACTCACTCCTAGGTGTGTTCATGTGTCTTATGGCTTATTTCACCAGTATTTCCGCACTCTCAAGCAACTTCTCAGCTAAAGAAAGTACCGCACAAAAAAGCAGACACGCAAATAAAAAAGCAATGTCTTAAGGTTGCTCACAAGCCAAGACGAGGGCATTTTTCTTGCTCCGCTGCGCGCACCGGTGGCGTAAAATACCCCCGGAAAGCACATTTCTGGCTATTCCAAGTGCTACTTTCTCGCCTTTGTACGATCGAGACTTCCGGCGCGTTTCATCTCCGCTTGAACCGCGATCGCCGGCTGCCCTCACGTGTTTTCATTAGCGCATAAAACAAACGACGCTTACGGTGATATTATCGCCCTCTTTGGTACATTATCCGCAACATGACGGCGACGTACAAAATGCACCTCGAGTATCCATATATTTGCGATCCCAGTAATTTACGAAATAGATCTTCCACACACAAAACAAAAAAAATACTGCACATCAAATGTGGACTGTCAAACATGCTGAGTGCGACTAAACGTGGTCCCACTATACTTTCCTACAGCTGGCCGCACCCTTCCCTGCTGTACATGGGATATAAAGTACATAGATGCCACAAAGATGTGACAAAGAGTCATCTCTATATAGAATGCAGCGCGGATATATTTTTAGCTTCAGGTATCGACTGGCGGCGCCTTTTTTTATATGAGTGACGTGCATGACTAGAGGCAGTACGCTTATGCTCCTCTATCCTGAGACAAGTTTTAGATTTATGGGGAATGCACACCACTCCGGTATTCGCTTGCATTTTCCCCTGACGCTCCTGTCAAAACACCGCAGGCGTGAAGGCCGGCTCAAGAAGTGGTCTGACAGCTAAGCTTTACCACACCGCCCACGGCCATGTCGGTATGGCGCGTCGAGATCTCGCAGCATGCATCGTTTTTCGCGCCTAATGTATATTTTCTTATGTGCCACGGTGGTGAGATGCCCTTCAGAACAGGAAGCCTGAGATAGTAGCCGGCGGCTCCGTTTGTGTTTGGTTATTGACGGGACGCTTGTCAGCTTCCGAGCTGCTGCTCCGTCGCAACACAAGCAAGGTAGAGAGCTCCAACCCGGTTTTGGACTTGCGAGAGGAATCCGCATATCTATGAGGGAACAGACGTCGCCTTGAATTTGACGCATAAAGACTTACTTTGACTATGGAGAGACTTCAACACCGTTGAAATTATGTCCCCGGCTGCATCCCGCACAACGTTAACGATGCTGCTCCGAGCTCCACTCACGATATGAATTGCGTTATAACGCCACATTCTTTTATTACTTGTACGCGAGACTTCACACGCTCACGCTCGCATATATATATATATATATATATATATATATATATATATATATATATATATATATATATATAGATATATAGATATATATATATATATATAGATATATAGATATATATATATATATATATATATATATATATTTTAACATTACGTTTAAACAGCGATGTACCACTGCTGAATGAAACCGGCAATATGTGGTTGTTCGCAGTCCTATTTCTATTTTTCATTTAGCTAGATAATTAATTCGAATCAATTATACTAAGCTTATAACATTCACTTGACGGTCAAGTGCGTTTCATTATGTGGTAGAGAATTCGAGAATGACCCAGCCAATTGTGCATTTTTTTTTTTTTGGCCCGCGAAACCCCTTGCGCCAAAAGAAGCGTGTGCGCGGACCACGGTGAAATGAGCGGCCGTGGCACTTGGTATCGGCATGAGAGAACGATGGCCTTTTACGCCACATTTATTTCGCTTCGTGAATCTACTTACCGCGAGGCAGGTCTCTTAAGCGGAAATTTAATCCTGTGATATTTTAGTGATTGCCACTTCCGCTTATTTAATCGATGTTTCGGCCAGAGCGAGGCTTGTCTCAAGACATTATTGGAATATGTACAGGGTAAGAATGTCCATATGCATTTTCTTCACTGAAGGAAAAAAAGATAGAGAACGAAAAAGAAGGAAGTGAAATGTACCAAAAAATTGAAAGTAATTACAAAATATGAGCGAGGGTGACATTTAGGACACTGTCAAGTTCCGCAATCATGTCGAATTTCGTAGTCGCTGCATTTGAAGCCAATCAGAGAAGTGTTAAGATCCCTCTGCGCCAATCACAGTTGACCAATGGCGGAATGTGACAGCATGGCCGCATTAGACAATGTCCAGAATTCACCCCTAGGCCAGCAGCAAAAGAGAACGACGCGACCGAAATTATTTTAAAGAGCAGACCGCGTTAGTTTAGAAAGGTTAATTTTGACAACGACCATACCCCCTTACAACGCTTTGCGATAGGTGGCGAGACACAGGAAGTTGTAAAGGAGTTCGTCTACTTAGGACAGGTAGAAACCGCGGAGCCGAGCCATGAGAGTGAAATAACTAGAAGATTAAGGATGGGGTGGAGCACATTCGGCAAGCATTCTCAAATCATGAATGGTAGTCTACCACTATCCCTCAAGAGGAAGGTATACAACAGCTACATCTTAGTAACGTGAAGCTTTGGGCTAGTTGGTTTTGAATTATGAAGTAGTAACAGCGCAATACTCACACAGGGACAAACAAAAGAAGCAACACAGACAAGCGCTGCCTTTCAACTGAACTTTTATTGAACACGACAGGAAAATAGATACGGAATATTTTTTAACAAACAAGCATGACAAGATTACATGGGATTATCACACGTGGTCTTTCCAAAAATGATAACTCTTTCGTCAATAAAATCGGTACTTACCTACGGATATCTTATTTATCTATATTTGTTTTTACATGAGATGTAGCGGGCTTACCTCCGTAGGTAAGTACCGCTACATCTTAGCGGTATTTACCTATGGAGCAGAAACCGGAGACTTACGAAGAGGGTTCAACTTAAATTGAAGACGACGCAGAGAGCGATGGAAAGGAAAATGATAGCTGTAACCTTAAGAGACAGGAAGAGAGCAGAGTGCTGTAAGTTTCGAGCTGCTTGCCATTCTTCGCATGACATTACAATTTGTTACTGTAGCATTCATTACATCGCCCCTGTGGCGGAACAATGCACAATAAACGGAGAACTACTTTAGTGAAGACACGTTTCACTTTTGTGTTATACCGATACCTATGACAGAGGGATGCGCTGTTTTTTTTTTACTGCGATAGCAATTATACGGACGATCTCGGCTGATTTTCGCCGTCGCCGTCTGTGGACGCCGTCATGTCCCGGATATGTATATGTATGTGTATATATAAAAAAGGCATAATGAAAAAATAAGTCAGTAGAAAAAAATTCCAAGCCAGCTGACCAGGGATTCGAACCAGCGACCCCTCGCTCCGCAGCCTGCTGCGCTAGCCAACACAGCCACACGCCATGCTCGTACCAGAGATATAACGGCGAGCTATTCATATGCACCATTTGCCGCTCGCGGTACGCAGATCTCGGAACAGCTTGAGCGTGTTTTCTATCACGCAACGTTTGTACAGTTTCTTTCAAATTGAAAACTGCCCTTGAGATGCGCACGAAAATGTGGCTCCCTTCATGATTTAGAAGGAAAAAAAAACTTCCCCATCTCCCGCTAAAGGGGACCATGTGTGGATGCGAAGCAGCGGGCAGATGGTTACTTGAGCGGGAGAAACGTCGCCGTTCTCGTTTCGCGGCAGTGGCCCGGGCGTTCATCGCGGCGCTGCACAGGAGAGAGAGAATGAGGCGCGCTCCCTCATTTTCATACCGTGGAACTCACAGCGGAGTATGCAGCTGTCGCACCACCTGTCGTGCGCGCCACTCCGTAGAGGATTCCTACAGGAGAGAACGGGGGAAGCGTAGGAGAGGAGAGAGAGGCAACGCGCATGTGATGTGGGGGTGTGGGACGCGGGAACCGCTCCGTAGAGTATATGATTCCTAGAGGAGAGAAAGGGGATAAGCGTAGGAGAGAGGCGGAGAGGACGCGCATGCGCTGTGGGATGCGGGCTTCGTAAAGGATTCCCAGAGTAGAGAAAGGGGGAGAGGACGCGCGTGCTCTGTGGGGATGTCGGACGCGGGCGCCGCTCCGTAGAGTAGAGGATTCCTAGAGTAGAGAAAGGGGTGAGCGTAGGAGAGAGGACGGGCGTGCGCTGTGGGGATGTGGAACGTGGGTGGCACTCCGTAGAGTAGAGGATTCCCTGAGTGGAGAAAGGGGGTCAGCGTAGGAGAGGAGAGAGAGGGGAAGCGGACGCGCTGTGGTGGTGTGGGACGCAGGAAGGAGGGACGGACTAAGCCCCACCCCCCAAACACATGCAAGCAAGAGCAAGGAATGGAGTCAACCTGGGCGACAGACACCACCTGCCTAGCCATTGCTAAGCTGCCTCTCTGTGCTCTCGGCCATGACTCTGGTGACTGTAGTGGTGGTTGACGGCCTTATATTGTACTACAGTGTTCTGGTTGGCATAGTGGGTGCTTCCCTACTTCATGAGAGTGGCCGGACGCGGGACGCGGGAGGGACGGACATAGCCCCGAGCATAAGATGCTTCGCATCTAAAAAAAAGAACACCGGGCACACTTGGCGTCAGACGCCCCCCGCGTGGCAGGAGACTCAGAGGGGTCATTCCACGTGCCGTAGTTTAAAAGAAAAAGAGGTATCAAACAGCGTCGAAAAGTCATATAATCATGTAATCAATCCTTGGACAATCCCCCCTGAGTGGATATGAGCTTTGTCAGAGGCAACAACAACAACAGCGTCGTCTTCTGCATTGTGGACACTTCCAGCGCTTTGCTCAAATACAAACACGTAACAACTGCGACAGTTGTTAGTTCACGCTTGTCCTGTGTATACCTTTGCGTCCTTTTCGAGCGCCCTTGTTTGTGATGCGACGGTGCGTTGCAAGTATTGAGTTTCTTGTCGTTCTTCGTGTGAAAAACTAATTTCTTGCTATCGCATTCATTGCTTCGCCCTAGTGGCGAAACTGTGACTTTTTTTTTGCTCACGCGAACGTCGGCACACGATATAAGTAATAAAGGTAAGTCGAATGTATTTCTCGCGCATTTACGTCAAGATCACCACAGAAGTTCTGCACAGATTATTTACCGAGAAAACAAACTTTGGGCCAACAAATACGCAAAAAAGAAAAAAAACACCCGGTAATTGAAGCCGTTAGCAGTAATCTATACCTGTTTCACAACCTGTTGTCAGCACTGTGGAGGGTACGGGCGCCCTCAGCCGATCATCAGAGATCGCACTACACAATTGTGTTTTTACGCGCCTGTCACCCTCGTGAATTTGACAGGTGGATTCATATGTGTGGAAACATGTGTACTGTAAAATATTGCTTTTTTTATTTTTGTAGCAGGTGGCGCTTAATATATTATTTATATTTGTTTTTACATGACCTACCGTCCATAAATAATAATAATCGTGGGTTTACCGTCCCAAAACCGCCATATGATTATGAGAGACGCCGTAGTGGAGGGCTCCGGGAGTTGCGAACCCTGGGGTTCTTTAACCTGCACCTAAATCTAAGTACATGGGCCTCGAGAATTCTCGCCTCCATCGTAAAAGTAGCCGCCACGGCCGGGATTCGATTCCGAGACCTGCGGGTCAGCAGTCGAGTACCGTAACCACTAGACCACCGTGGCGGATAGCCACCGTCCATTGCAAAGGGACTATTCTGTTTTATCCTCACCTGTCCTCTTGCTTCTTGTCACGTCACCTTCGTTTGCAATGTTTCTGACACGTGTAGAAACGAACTTTTACTTCAGTGAGGTCATTGCTCAAGCAAGTCGGATAAAATACAGGCCTGGGCAGCCATTGTTTATTGATACGAAATCAATGAATAAAGCAATAAATCAAGAAGTCTATTTTCGAACATATTATTTATGTGTTTCTAAATCTCATTTTCGCAACTCTCCCGGCGACAGTACTCAATGACTCACTTGCATAAACACACAAGAAAGTCGCACTGTCTTCCTTGTGGTAAATATTCGAATGGGACAACTATCTCAGATCGGACATCGCTTCTGAGTGAACATGGCCAGATTGAAGGTTCGTAATCTGTGTAGTGTACCCAACAATTTTCGATTTCGAGAAAACGCAGAATAAGCACCTTTGCAGATGTTGTGTTCTTCACCAAAACTACCACGGAGCTGTTAGAATAAAAAGAAGGCCTATTATTCAGAACAGGAAATAAGTCTAAATAAGAGCTCATTTTCTTTGTTAGACACAATATTAATGAGAACTAACAGATAATGATGTCAATGAAAGTATAGGGGATGTTATTAAAAGTAATTCTAGTGTAAATGTGACGAAAGAAATGTGAAGAAAAAAAGTTACACCATCTCCCGCTAAAGGGAACCATGTGTAGATGTGAAGCAGCGGGCGCTAACGCTTACATTGGCGGTGGCGTTGACGCTGGTGCTCATCGCAGCGTTGCGCAGGACAGAAAACTGGGGAGGCGGAAAGCACGCAGTGATGGAGCGGTGTTTCCTACTGGAACATGCCAATCGCTGCTAATGGGCAATGAGAGACAGAAGACTCCGACTGGACACAGAGACCCGCACTCCGCCTTTAGTTAACGCGCACGCTGCGAATTTTTATTGTTCAACAACGCACAGGAGAAATCTCCCACCGGCACCACCTTGGAGGTCAAGATTCATTGCCATATATACGGGGTGGCCAGTGAACGGTTGTGCAGCGCGAGCAGTCGGTTTTTTAAACCAAGAAACTCGCTAGCAGACGCTGCCTGCGTCGGCGTCGCGAGGCGAGAGAGGGGGGGAGCGTAGGAGAGGAGAGAGAGGGGGGTGACACGCATGTGCAGTGGGGGGTGTGAACGCCGTGGGCAGGGATGCGTAGAGGAGAGAGGGGGGGAGTGTAGGAGAGGAGAGAGAGGGGGGGGGGGACGCGCATGCGCAGTTGGAGTGTAGACGCCGCGGGCAGGGATGCCTAGAGGAAAGAGGGGGGGGAGTGTAAGAGGGGAGAGAGGAGGGGAGGCGCATTCGCAGTGAGGGTGTGGTTGCCGCGGGGAGGGATGCCTAGAGGAGAGAGAGGGGGAGAGGATGATTTTTATTTTTTTAAAGGGTTTGCGCATGCGCAGTAAGGGTGGGCACGCGGCACACCACCACCACCACCACCACACCACCACCACCACCGGATTAAGCTTCGCCATAAGATGCTTCACATCTAAAAAACTTGCCGCCGTCAGGGACCGTGCGACCTTCGAATAATGCGTCCGATGCTCTACCATCTGACCTACGGTGGCGGCCATCCATCCGTCCACTTTACAGGGTGTATATGTGCATTTAAACGTGGGAGTGTCAGTCAGCGCCGCCTGTAGCCATTACGGCGAGTGTGGAACACTCTTTTTGCCTGTTCGCGTCACGTAGCACGTGATCTCATTATGAGCTGGCAGCTGACTAATAATGCCTCAGTCATTATTAGTCAGCTAGAAGGCATCAAGTCTGCTAGAACGAGACCCTCGCTATGAGTGAAGGAAAAAAGTGTAGGTTTGAGGGCTATTTTTCATTGTTAGACACAATATTAGTGGGAACTAACAGACCATATGCTAAGGAAAGTATTGGATATGTTATTAGTAGTAACTGTAATGTAAATGTGAAGAAAGAAAGTGGACGAAAAGAGGATTGGTCAGCTGCCAGCTCGTAATAAGGTAACCTGTTGCGTGACGCCAACAGGCAAAAAGAGTGTTCCACACTCGCAGCAATGGCGACGGGCGGTGCTGACGGACACTCTCGTTTAAATGCACATATACGAGGGCTTTTCAAAAAGAAACCGAACTTTTCCAATAGCACGCCAAGCGTGCACCAGAGGCGTGCGGGCTGCACTTACTAAGTGCACGTAGCGGCAAGATTAAACAAGAAACTCTCATTATGCGCGTTTCACTCTGACCGTTAGTTCGCGAGATATACAGCCGCTAACGTGAGCACATGGAGACGATGTTCTCCGGATTTCTGCCAAAGTAGCAATGAAAGAGTTCGAAGAACAACGTGTGTGTGTCAAGTTTTGCTAAAACTTGACATTTCACAGACATTTCAGTTGCTTTTACAAGTGTACGGGGACGACTATATTAGTCGCGCGCAGTGCTATGAGTGGGTCAAGCGTTTTAAACATGGCAGAATGTCGGTCGGTGACGATCCCAAGCCTGGGCGACCTTCCAGATCCACAGATGATGGCCACGTCGATAGTTCAAGCTGTGATTCGAGGGAATATTCGTTAGACTATTCGAGTAGTTGCTGACGAAGTGGGTATTTGCGTAGGTTAAAGCCATGAAATTTCTTTCTATGTTCTCTATCCCGAATACGTTGAGAGGATGCCGTTTCCAAACCATACAGGAGATCCAGGTCAATACGAGAAGAGACCTGCGGGCCAGTCCAGAAAGTGCGTTGTAAGAGGCTTTCAAAAAATGGGAGTAACGATTGGAACAGTGTATTGCCAGTAGAGGGGAGTAGTGAGAAGGGGGGCGAAGCTTAAGATGTTCTACCTCAAGCAGTGAAGGTGTTATAGCAAAAGTTCGGTTTCTTTTTGAACACATCTCGTATACCCAAAGTGGACCGGGGGATGACCGCCGCCGTAGCTCAGTCGCTAGAGAATGGGACGCGCTATTCGAATGTCGCAGGATCGGTCCCTGCCGGTGGCAAGGTATCTATTCGTATACTTTTCTTTCTTCACGTTTACATTACAATTACTACGAATAACATCCCCTATACTTTCCTTGGCGTCATTGTCTACCCCGATCTGAGACGTCCGCTTCTCCGCCGCATGTGGCTTTGGGGTGTCGTTTACGAACGCCTTTGCTTGCCGCATCGGATGGGCAGACAGTGCTGCATGTGAACATTGCGGCATTGATGAAACCATTGCACATGTGTTATGTCAGTGCCCTCAGTACACCTCTCAGAGACAGTCCCTCGCAGCAGTGTTTGCGCGACTCGACGACCACCCGCTTTCTGAGATGTCATTCTTGAAATGCCGGGGAGATAGAGCTTCACGCCTGAAAGCGACGAAGGCGCTGTTGAAGTTCCTGCGAGCGACCGGCCTCGTTGAACGCTTGTGACACTTCTGTGTTTGTGTGTGTTTCTGCTTCCCTCCTTCCCTCTCTCATTCCTCTCTTCCTTACTTTTCTGTCTCCCCTTACCCCTTCCCCAATGCAGGGTAGCCAACCAGATATTTGTTTTCCGGTTAACCTCCCTGCCTTTCCGCATCCGATCTCTCTCTCTCTCTCTTTGTCTGTTATTTCTCATTAATAAGGTTTCTATTATGGAGAAAGAAGCACATCTACGGAAAACAGACGGGCGCTTCAACTGCCTCGGGACGCATCGCTGCTTCCCCGGTAACTTCCTCCATCAGCGTGTCAGCGTATGCAGCTTCTTTTTCGATCCAGGCAGCGACACGAATCTCCAGTTACTTTGCATGACGCGATGACGCGAAGCACCGCAAACGCAGATGCTCGTCTCCCGCCCGACGTCAGTCGAGTATGCGGCCTTACGGGGCTTAAAACCTTCAGCTCCGTTTATATATGCAAGAATCTTTCGCACTTGAGATGCGTGCTCCTCGGCTGTCTGACTCCCGACTCGCATCACAGAAGACGCGCATCTTTACGCGGTACGCTGTTGACGTGCCATCACGTAACATGCCAAAACACTCGCGTTTTTTTTTTTTTTTTGTTACTAGCTCGGTCGAGTTTGGTTTCTTGGCACATGGACGGTTCTGGCAATTGTTCTACACAACTTACTCACTTTTTAGGTCGCCTGTGAATGTAACCACTTTTATGCTTTTTTTTTGTTTTCAACGTGCGCACAAGTGTGTGTTACGGGTAAGGCACTTACCAAACCGGTTCGAAAGGCACCGTACTTTCCAGAAAGCAGAGTAGCCATTCCTTTTCAGCTCATAATCGACCAGCTTCCTTTGTGAATATTGCTCCTGGGGGGAAGAGAAACAATGAAGGATAAAGATAAGGTGAACTTTACTGACAAGGGTCCTCACATGACGTGGGGACGGGTAGTACAAGCCTAACCACGGCATCGTGGGTCCTCTGAACAGCCCATAATTGAGGGAGTAGGCCCGAGCTTTGTAAATCGGAGCACCACTTTTAAGAGCGAAGCTCATAAAGCTCGAGGTAAAACGTTGGGTGTCGACAAACATCCCGACGTTTTCATAGATTTAGGTGCACAGAAAGTGCACCTAAATATATGTACCTACATGGGCGACAAGCGGTTTCGCCTCTATCAAAAATGCGGCCGCCGTGACCGGGATGCGATCTCGTGACCCGTGGGTCAGCAGTTGTGCACTATAACCACTAGACAACCTTGTCGGGTAACTCCGGGATGTATATATACATGCTCGTATTGAACTACCGGCAAAGTAAGCGACGGCCACGAAAAAAAAAAAAAAGCCACGATCCATGCCAACGCGTACGGTTGCTTGTCCACGGAATAATTTCAGGACCAACTCATGGTACTTCTATTGAACGAGGAATAAAAGAGCGCTTAAGACGGGACGAGAAGAAGACACAGACACGGCGCTGAACTACCAACCAAGGTTTGGGGCAAAAAAATTGCAATATATAGGAAACAAGTACCTACGCAGATCTACCAAAGATAGGCATAAATGCACATACATGTGATAAAGCCCATACAGCAAACATTATGAGGAACTTGTCACATAAGTGGACCACAAAGATATCTAGTTTCACAGCCGTGAAGCGAAATTGAAGGTACGCTAACGCAAGAAGCACCATGCTGTTGAATGTGGAAGGCTTCGCTATTCTCGCGTTCGCGGTGCTTTTTATAGCGCCCCATGACCCCACACTTATCATGAATTGGCCGACAACCACAATTTTGACAAAGGTCTCATGACCTTGTGTGCGATGAAGGCAACTCGTAATCGACGTTCTCGAAGACTCCGAAAACGCGCGTAGGCATTCGCAAAGCTTGAAGCACAGTTGACTTGAGCATGACACTCAGAAACTGAGCAGCATGGTCACGAATGTGTCGCTTTAACAACTTTAGGACACACGTCTGAAGTAGTAAATACGATTGTCATTTCAGAACTTAGTCTGAGGAGCGCACGACGAACACTTGTTAAATTCGAGGCACACGGCAGCCGCATTTGACGATGCGAGCATGTTTGTCTGGCATATTAGCATATAGGGTGTTTCCGGTAAGACATGCGCATGCGCAGTTCACACTCGAAATTTCAGTTAACTCAGAATGCTTGGCGCATAGCACTGCGCACTACAAAGACGCCTCAAAGATTTTGTGTACAATCCGCTCTCTAACCTTACGCGCGCCTATGAACAACTCCACTATTCCTATGCTCCGCTATGCGCGTACCAAATACGCTCCCCTTGTTTGCTATTTTCCATCTGTCGTCGTTCTCTAATAGCGTAGCAATGGCGGAATTGAAAACACTCTGTTCATGTGATGTGCGTCATTCTTCTCTCTCAGGCCACATGGCCGTTAGCACTTGGTCCTGTTTTTGCGTAAGAAATAAACTTACTTGGAACATAAAGCTCTTCTTCCTCAGTAAACAGCCACATCGAGGAATACGGCGCAGCCAAGTTTTGCAAAAACAAAGCAAACACGCGTGTTGTTTTAGCTACAGCGAATGTTTACAATAATGTTAACTGTGTCGTGAATGGAGCTTAAGTCCCGGGCACAGCTAATCCCCAAAGAAGTCGTAAGCCTTTACTGAAAACACAGCCAAGTTTTTCCCCTGTTAACGACGCCTAAAGTTCACAATACACGCACGAAAGTTAGCTCAGCAGGCCGCGCTAATAATGACTCCGCTCGCGCATGTATTTTGCCCAATACGCACTCATTAAAAATATCACAAAAGAGCTTACAGGGCTTACAGCTTTCGGTGACCCTTTGCTTTGAGCTTAAGTTAGTAAGTGCGCACTCGCCCTGGTGTATTCTTGCTTGACATAGCACCCCGATCCTGCACTGATTCACGTAAGCCCTTTACGTGCCGATTCCAAGTAAGCCCTAAAGCTTAAAAAAACATTGCACGCCTTTGGCTTAGCTAACTCGAAATCTCGCTCATTATTCCCTGAATTCTAGTACTTCCGAACCGTAAGGACCTTCTACACTTGGAAAATAATGAGCAGTTGATGCTACCTTTTCAATGACC
>JALIZH010017478.1:0-21733 GCA_030522465.1 Rhipicephalus appendiculatus
GGAATCATCTACTCTACGGAGCGGCGCCCGCGTCCCACAGTGCATCTGCGTCCTCTCCCCCTCTCTCCTCTAGGAATCCTCTACTCTACGGAGCGGCTCCAGCGTCCCACATCCCCACAGCGGATGCGCGTCCTCTCCCCCTCTCTCCTCTAGGAATCCTCTACTCTACGGAGCTGCTCCCGCGTTCCACACCCCCACAGCGCATGCACGTCCCCTCCCCCCTCTCTCTCCTCTCCTACGATCCCCCCCCGTCCTTTCCTCTAGGAATCCTCTACGCAGCGGTGGTTTATCTAATTATCTCCCCGCTGCTTCGCATCCACACATGGTTCCCTTTAGCGGGAGATGGGGAATTTTTTTAATTATTGTTCCGTCTACCTGAACATCTAAGTAAATAAATAACTTTGCCGTACTCTTCAAGAGTCAGTACAGAGTATGTGTGTACGTTACTATCGTCGCTTGTATTTCTTTTCGGAACGTAACGTTTCGCATTATGCGGAAGCCAACGTAGCGAAAACTGTTGTGGACTTTTGTTTTCATCTCTGAAGGCGTTCTACGGCTTCTCTCAAGCATCATTATCAGTTAAAGAGAAACCATTGCAAAAATCTGGGCAGAAGAAGTCTTTCTGCTCGGGGTAAAACATACTATGAATACACATGAAGTAGCACGTCAGTGCTGAACTAGTTTGAAAGATGTGGTCTTAACATCGCTTAATGCATGCGCAGGCTGTTCTCGACTGCAGATCAACTCAGCGGAGGGTGAGCGCTTCAGCGCCAGCAAGGCCTTTATCCAGCCCGTAGTCGCTAAGCGCGAAAACCTCCACGTGGCGATGTACAGCCAAGTCACAAAGGTAGGAGTCACAGGGAACGCTCTATTCTTTACAGGATGTATATTGAACTAAAGCTTATTCATAAATGGTGATACTTGCAGCGAGAACCGTCTTTGTCCATTTTTAAGCGCGATATTCTGATGTTTACTCTGCTATGCAGACGCGGTAGTATTTGTCTCAGAATGTGCGTCAGAGCAAAATGTCGTTTTTTGATTAGGCACGCTGAATAACTCTGAATGTTGTCGTCTGAGCACAGGTAAACTTCAATGGCAAGCGCACCGTGGGCGTGCAATTCACGAGGTTCGGCGTGCAGCAGAACGTATCAGCTGGACGAGAGGTGATCCTCTCGGCAGGAACCGTGGGGTCCGCTCAGCTTTTGCTGCTTTCTGGCGTAGGACCAAGAGAGGACCTGGAAAAACTACAGGTAAGAACTACGGATCACCTAAATGGCATCGGTATTACGAAATACTTGTGTGGTATGAAAAAAAGAACTACAGTTCAACCTCCAACTTCAGTGTAAGGATATTGTCGATATACCGAAGCATTTCACTGTTCATAACGTCATGTCAGTAGAACCCTATGTATTTTAAACCTCAATGTGAGGAAGCGTGTTTATCCGTGATTTCAATATAACCAACTTTCAGTGTTGTAGCAGAGGAAGACATATAGGCGATAAATAATACCTCTGCTGGTGCACATTGTTTGTTTCTGCGAATGAATTTTTCAATGAAGCGATGCGCGACGGGACCCGCCACGGTGGTCCAGTGGTTAAGGGGCTCGACTGCTGAGCCGTAGGTTCCGGGATCGAATCCCGGCCGCGGCGGCAGTATTTTCGATGGGGGCGAAAATGTTAGAGGCCCGAGATCAGATCGTGGTTTTGGAGACGGGCTGCTGAAGCGGACAAGCGCGCTTTTGAGCAATGGCTTCGGGGAATGCGGAACAACTCAACGCTCTTCTCGCCTTGAGAGAGAGTTTGCGGCTGATTGTTCGACATCGTGACCACACAAAAAAGACGAGCTATTGAAGGCGCCGCGCGTGCCTTTGATACCACCGTGTAAGAAGTATGATTAGTTGTAGAGGCAGTAGCAATAAACGAGACTAGCTCCTTTGAGCCACCGGTCAAGAAAAGTTTCTTCGCCGACGCGGCTATCTGCAAGCGATCTCAATCAGGGTAAGGGAGGGTGGAGACGTATTATGTGTGCTCAGTGAAACGACTCACTGAAACGACTGCTGTTGAACCAAATGCAGAGCGGCGACCGAAATTCGTGACGCGGTACCGGGTCTTGCCTGATTGGCCGGACATATCCGCGCGCTTTCGCAAAACATAGCCTCGCCACCATAAGTGCAGTGCCCTTATTCCAGTTGTTACCTAGCTTTTATGTTTCAGACAACAGCTCTCTTGGTGTTGTGGCGTGCGACCATTGGCAGGGTTCCCAATTTGGGGTGGGGGGGGGGGGGGGACAACTTTCACTAAAGCGCCGCCCTCCCCCCCCCCCTCACCCTTGGACGAGAAAGGAGCTCGCAATGAATGCAACTATGAAAATGAAGGGATCACGTGACCCCGGCCGCGGTGGACGCATTTCGATGGAGGCGAAATGCTAGAGACCCGTGTGCGTGCGTTGTCAGTGCACGTTAAAAAACACCAGACGGTCGAAATTTCCGGAGCGCTCCACTACGGCGTCCCTCATAATCATATTAATCATATCTCGTTTTGCGACGTAAAACCCTAGATATTGATATTAAATTAAGTGATGCCGCTTTTCTAACAAAGGCCTCACGAAGACCTGTCATTGGCGCCCGGCTTTCCGCGGTAATGGTGGCAACTAATCAGTTCTTTGAATGCAACACTGGGGGGTCATTCGTCGCCATTAGCATCCAAAATCATGAGTAGCCATAAGCCTGCGCATTAAAAAAAATGACGGTTGAAGTCCGACTGAGTAAGGGAATGGCGCATAATTAGCAGCCCCGTTTGGTGATTGAGGGGGGGGAGGCGGCCCCCCACACTGCCCCCCCTCACCGAAAATACGAACCGCAACTGCTGGTTGCTCCTCACCGGATACTTTGTTTATCTAGACTGTAATTTACTTAAACACATTTGCAATCGAAGCGGGGGAAGATGTTTAATGCCGTCTGTTCCGTGGCAGTGCATTTACGAACGCCCCTTGACAGGTTGCCCGCCAAAGCACTTGAAGGTCACGGGAAGATCCGTTTATTCTGGGTTTGATAATCCTTCAAGAGTGATTTAACTAGTAGTAGGAGAATGAAACTTTCTTTACGTGTGTGCGTGTTTTTTTTTTTTTTTTTTTTTTTTTTTTTTTTTTTTTTTTTTTTTTTTGCTTAAGTAGTCCCAGAGAGTGCAGTCCTCAATCCCCACTTGCTGCTGCAATCCGGCCGGCCCGGTCAATCATCATTCGCTGGTCGTACAGGGCTGTGCTGGAAAAAGTTGCGTCTTACTGGGAGGGGTTGCCGTTAGGTACTGTAGGTTGGCCAGGTAGTTTGGGCATTCGCACGCGTAATGGTAAAGGTTTTGGTGTTCTACACCGAAAGGCCATCGTTCTGGGTGATGTCTTGGGTAAAAAGTATGGCGGAGCGCAAAGTTGGGAAACGTATTACTTTGGAGCGGCGCTTTGACTAGTTCGAAGTGCCGATTGATCGGCATATCTCGAGTCGTGAAGTTTTCTGCCTTCAAATAGCCAACGACTAAAAGTTGTTAATATCTAAAGAGACAATTGCATATATTGTAACTTTTACGAAGATAATGACACAATTAAGCATCAACGACTACTTGTCATCCGCACAAGACAGTGTTGATTTCCGAAGTGACATTGTGAAAATCTCTCTAGAATATATACCCACACGACAATGTCCAACTTGCACGGCTTCAGAACGAAAGAAAAATAAGCGGAGCCTTTGGCTCAGCCGGGAAATCATTCAACTGAAACGTAAAATACACCGCAAGGGATCAAAAGGAAAAAAAAAGTTCAACAATACGCGCACGCGTGTTGTTTTGATGTATTCGGGTTTCACCAACAAGGGCTTCCGCGCACACCGCGCCGCAATGATTCAGAAGCTTCACGATTGTTCAAGATCATTACGTTAAGATTGCGCACAGGACGCGAATAGTCTAGCGTATTCGATAGCTTACGCGGCCACCAGCGATAACGCTGGAATCGTCGATTGCACCCGTATAAAAGCCGAAGCGCTTTACCGCTTCTCAGATTATCCATGGCCGACGCTCTGTTCACCGCTATCATTGTACGGCGAGTATCGCTGTTGTTTGAGTTGAGTTTCCTGGGCACAGGTTCGCCCAAATAAAAACTTTCGTATTGATAACGCCGACTGCTGCCTTTATCAACGTTAGGGAGCCTTCATGCGCAGGCGCGCGCAGGAAGGCTCGCTAGTCAACGTCACGACCATGCCGCATCTGGTGGAAGTGCTGCTTCGTTCATGTTGCGGACACCCACGCAAAGCCGTGGTCCAAGTCGACATCTTGAACAAGAAGACCCGAAAGACATCCCGGATCGTCGAGATAGCTGCAGGCTGTTAGGACTACAACCGCAGTTCGGACCCGCACCTGACAATACAAGAGCCAAGACGACATAGCAATCCGCCACAATGACAGCGCCTGTGAAATCTACATTATTTCTGCTTCAGCAGCCCAGGGAACCGTCGAAATTCTAAGGGTCATCATGCGAGGACCTAGAAAGCTGGCTGGAAGCCTACAATCGGGTTGCCGTCTTCAACCACTGTAGCAACGAAGACGAGCTGCGGCATGTTTAATTCACCTTACAAGCCGCCGCTAGGACGTGGTTCGAGAACCAAGCGTCGACCTAACAACATAGGACATTTTCCGAACCGTGTTCTTTGCCACCTTCACTAGTGTCGTCTGCAAAGAGAGGGCCCCAACTCTGCTTGAAACCCGTATCCAGCTACCCAACGAACGTCACCCTCTTACCGAAAGAAATGACCCGGATTTTCCGCCACGCAGACCCTGGCATGTCCGAGGAGAAGAAAGTGCGCTTCCTTATGCGAGGAGTAAAGCAGGATCTCATTGCTGGGCTGATTAAAAACCCACCGAAGACCATTCAGGAGTTCCTCTATGAAGCAACTATGGTTGAAAAGACGCTGTAAATGCGCACATGGCAATTCTATCGCCGCTCTACTCCAGGCTACGCATAAATCCAACAACTGAGCTCCGACGATCGGCGCGAGACCATCAGGGCTGTAGTGCGCGAAGAACTTGGTCGAATGTTCCCGTCGGGCCAGATTCAGGTTGTCTCGATAGCAGACATCGTACGAGAGGAAATTCCGCAGTCGCTGAGCATCCGCGAGTCAGCGCCGCCGCAACCGCAAGCCATGAGCTACGCTGCTGCAACCCTACGGTACACTCCCCTTCTGCGCCAACGCCAAGACGCCGCACCACCCCAGTTCCGCCGCCAGCCACCGACGCCACCGCCACCGACGCCATCCCGCCCGCCTGTCAACCGGTGCTACGCACCGAGAAAGCAACCGCCCACTCAGCTACCACTGCGGCGAAGCCGGCCACACCTACCACCGCTGCCAGCACCGGCAGATGGGGCTACGTGGTTTCGCCGTCAACGCGCCGTGTCCACAGCGGGTGAACGACCACACGACATCGCCGACTACCTCGCAAGAGCGCAGTGGACACCCCGACGACCATCCCGGTCGCTGTCACCAGGCCGCGACCCCGGCCCTACTAGGGGCCGATCCGTGAGCCCAAGTTCGGAACGCTAAGGAGCGCAACCCATGGAGGTGCGGTTGCTGTACGACAAAATACGGAAGATACTCCGCCGCCGCCGACAACGACGGCGCGGCGAAATCTGAAGAACACGCCACAAGCCGAACGGAGCCGTGAAGTCGAAACTTCACGGCCGGAGGAAGACCTGACGACGCCACGTGGAAGCAGCGTAGCAAACCGAAGTAGCCGTGTCCCGACACCGCGACCTAACCGCAACGCAAGGCGACGAACTAGCGACCTCGACGTTCTCATCGACGGCCACAACATCACCGCTCTCGCCGATACTGCAGCCGACTATCCCCTCATCAGTGGGCCGTTCGCCGCGAAGTTCAAGGAAGTTAGGACTGCTTGGGAAGGCCCCAAAATCCGGACCGCTGGAGGCCATCTAATAACGCCGTCTGGAGTCTGCACAGCAAGGGTCACCATGAATAATCGCACTTATCCTGCGACCTTCGTTATCTTGCAGAATTGCTCTAGGGATATCGTACTTGGCAGGGGCGTAGCCAGAAATTTTTTTCGGGGGGGGGGGGCACCTTTTTGATTTCGCGGGGAGCACCTCCTTGAAATGGTCATTTTTCGCTCTGTATGCCATGGCGAGAAAAAATTTCGGGGGGGGGGGGGGGGGGAGGGGGAGGGCACGGGCTCGGTGTGCCACCCCCTGGCTACGCCACTGATACTTGGCATGGACTTCTTAAACAACCACGGCGCCGTCATCGACTGAAGAACAAAGTCGATAACTCCATCGTCGGACGAAGCGACACCATCGGATACGAAACCAAGTCAACGTGCCCTGAACGTGCTCGAGGATCAAGTCACCATACCATTCCGCCAAGCTCCATTGTCATAATTCCCGCCGCCACCGCAAAAGCTGAAGACATCGACGGTGTCATCGAGAGCGACCAGCGTTTGCTGCTAGACCATCACATTTGCGTGGCAAGAGGCATTGCTTGGTTGCATGCAGGGAAAGGAAGCGGGATCCTAAAGAACTTCAGTGAAGAATACAGACACCTGAGCAGGGGCACGACGATTGCGTATATCGAAGAAGTCTTGGCCGTCAGCGATGCGTTTGCCTTTTCAGATTCTGACGAAGCTACAAGGACGACACCACTATCTGAGCCATCCTTTGACGCAAACCCAAGTCTTCCTGTTCGCCAGCAGCAACAGCTCCGATGCCTTCTCGCGGAATACAAGGACTATTTCTCGTCGTCATCGCGGGTTCGACAAACGCCCCTTGCTACGCACCATATCATAACGGATGAAAATGCTAGACCACTCCGTCAGAGTCCCTACCGGCTTTCGACGCGAGAACGGGAGGCCGTTAAGAAACAAGTCGACGAAAATGCTACTCGACCTCATCATCCAGCCGTCCAAGAGTCCGTGGGCGTCTCCCGTGGTGTTAGTGAGGAAGAAGGATGCCACCCTACGTTCCTGCGTCAATTATCATCGCCTGAACAAAATCACGAAGAAGGATGTGTACACTCTCCCACGGAAAGAGGCCGCCCTGGTTTGACTCCATAAAGAGAAGTACTTTTCCTCGATAGACCTTAAGTTTGGTTACTGGCAAATCGAAGTCGACGAGAGAGACAGAGAAAAAACTGCCTTTATAACACTAGACGGCCTGTTCGAGTTCAGGATCATGCCCTTTGGTCATTGTTCGGCGCCTGCGACTTTCCAACGCTTTATGGATACAGTGTTGGCTGGCTTGAAGTGGCAGACGTGCCTTGTGTACTTGAACGACGTCCTTGTGTTTGCCGCAAACATCGACGAACACCTCCGGTGCCTTGAAGCTGTACGTCAAGCAATCAAGGCCTCCGGAATCACTCTGATGCCAGAAAATTGTGCGAGGAGCTCTTGTTCTTGGCCCACGTCATTAACAAGTCTGGAGTTCACCCCGACCCGCGGAAAATAGCTGTCATCGCTGCCTTCCCGCTGCCCACAGACAAGAAGGACGTATGCCGATTACTCGTCTTGTGCACCTATTACAGACGCTTCGTCCAGAATTTTTCACGGACCGCCGAGCCACTAACTCACCTCCCGAAGACCGACGTGGAAGTGGGAAACGGCACAAGGAGAGACATTTCAAGAACTGAAATAATGCCTGCAGACGCCTCCGATACTTGCGCATTTCGAAGAATGCTCTAATGCGGTAATCCACACCGACGCAAGCAGCGTAAGGTCGGCGCCATCCTTGCGCAGAGGCCTGACGGACTGGAAAGGGTCATGAGTTATGCTAGCCGGTTGCTAGCCAAGGCGGTAGCCAACTATGTATTCTACAACAGAAATGAGTGCCTTGTCATCATCTGGGCTACGTCGAAGTATCGCCATCACATCTACGGCAGGCCCTTCAAGGTTGTCAGCGACCACCACGCCTTGTGTTGGCTAGTTAACTTGAAGCACCCTTCAGGTCGCCTCGCATGGTGCAGCCTAAAGCTTCCAGAACTCCATATTGCCGTCGTTTACAAGTCCGGAAGAAAACACTCCGACGCCGACTGCCTATCTCGTGCCCCTGTCGACCCACCGCCGCAGGACGACCAGGATGACGACTTCTTCTTCGAAGCCCTAAGTGCCGACGACTTCACTGAACGACAGCGAGCCCACCCGGAATTCAGGGGCCAAGTGGAATACCTCGAGGAGAAGACTGCCGTTGTTCCAAAAGTATTCAGGCGAGGATTAGCGTCACTTTTCTTGAAAAACGACATCCTCGTAAAGAAGAACTCTCCGGCCCGGGTCAACTACGTTACCGTTGTACCTTCGGCACTGCCATCAGAAATTCTGCAGGCCCTGCGTGACCACCCCACGGCTGGTCACTGCGGTTTTTCCCGCACGCTTGCGAGGATACAAGAAAAGTACTACCGGTCACGCCGTACCACCGACGTCGCTCGTTACATGAAGACATGCTGGAATTGTCAGTGAAGCAAGACACCGCCGACAAGGCCAGCGGGACTTCTGCAGCTCCTCGCCGACCGTTCCAGCACATCGGTATGGACTTACTGGGGCCGTTCCCGACGTCGACTGTGGGAAACAACTGTATCGTCGTAGCTACCGATTACTTCACCCGTTACGCCGAAACAAGGGCCCTGCCCAATGGCAGCGCGGCCTAGGTAGCCAAGTTCTTCGTTGAGAACATCATCCTGCGTCATGGTACCCCAGAGGTCCCCATGACCGAAAGAGGTATGGCCTTTACTGCTGGCCTCACTCAGGTGATCTTCAAATACAGCCAAACAAGCCACCGCTGGATCACAGCCTACTACCCACAGACCAATGGCCACACCGAGCGTCTAAATAAGACCATCGCCTAAATGCTGGTCATGTACGTAGCCGTCGAACACAAGACATGGGATTCCATCCTTCCGTACGTGAGCTTCGCATACAACACCGCCATGCAAAAAACAACGCAGATGACACCATAGAATTTGGTCTACTGAAGGAGCCCAGCGATGACGCTCGACGCCATGCTACTCAACGTCACTGACGAAGAAAACCTCCTATCACCGTCTACCTTCAGCGTGCCAAGATTCCAAATAACTCGCCCGTCTGCGCATCAGAAGCCAGCAAAAGAACGACAGCCGTGATTACAACCTTCGATGACGCCACGTAGAATATCAGCCCGGCGACCGTGTTTGCTTCTGGACGCCAATACGCGGACGTGGACTAAGCAAAAAGCTTCTTCGGCGATACTTCAGGCCATACGAGGAACTTCGACGTCTCGGCTCTCTCGACTACGAGGTTATCCCGGACAGCATTACGAATTCTCAGAGGCGCAGCGCACGACCTGAAGTCATTCATGTCGTGCGCCTTAAGCCATACTATGCGCGTTAAGGAAACCAAGGACTAGTTTTGCTTGCTTTATTATTTCGAATTGCATGCATGTTTTCAATTCTATGTTCTGTTTTAAGCATCGGGGTGATTATATTTCCAGAGGGGGGGCATTGACATACGTATTATTTTGATGTATTCAGATTTCACCCGCAAAGACTGTTTGCAACGCTCGGCACAGAACACGCTGGAATGCTTCAGAAGCTTAATGGTTTAGATCATTCCGTTAAGATAGCCCGCAGGACACGAATAGTCTAGTTTATTCGAGCGCTTACACGGCCACAAGCGATAACACTGAAACCATCGATAGCACATGTATCAAAGGCGACGCGCTTTACCGCTTGTGATATTAGTCAGTAATAGCTGAGCGGCTCAGCGGACCCAGCGGAGGAGCGGAGGGTCCAGCGGAGCGCAAGACAAAAGGAAGAAGAATAGTTGAGTGATGCCCCGCTTGTTTCAGCGGAGCGCAATGCTGCGCCACCTGTTGAACAAGGTTGAAGCTACTGTCCATCGAGCAGAGACTTTGCTTGGAATACGCTCGCACGCTGGTCCGCTGCGCACGCTTCACTGAGGGGACGAAATGAGCGGGCGAACGGCTCGCTCCGTAAAAAATTGGCCGCGTATCTGCATGCTTCGCTGCAAATGTCATCGAAAGACGATAGTCTTGTGCCGACCGTACTGCATGAGTACCACAATTTAATACCTGGGCTAGCCGCCGGGCTCGTTTTTCGGACGGTTCCCGGGCACGCTTGAGACGGACGCCGGCGCTTCTCCGCTGAAATTTGGTCGTCGGTCTTTTCTCTGCGTTCTCTGATCATGTCTTGTTGAGTGGATCGTATTTCATCAAGCGGCCATATATGTTTTGCCTTGCCTGAGACAGCGCTTTTCTACGTTGAATCAGCCGCATCTGGCTGGCATTGATAAAACAGAAGAGGACGCCATCTGCAGCGCAAACGGGGAACATCGGCTTGTGTTGAACTATGCTGCTGCCAGGTGGCAGCACTACAGCGTCGAAGTTGTATCACTGGGCGGAGACTTGTTTTATACACAGCGGCGCATTTTCAGCGCTGCGTAATTAATAAACACTAGGATCTTTATATTTACGTATCTATAGATTTTGTTTTAAAGGAACACTGTGAATAGTACTAAGGTATTGATGATGTGCCTCAGATATGCGTAATATTTGATTTTTAATTGCCCCCCGCTCACCCGTATGAACACATGCTCCTCGGTAAAGATTGGAGGTCGTAAGGCAGGGGCTTAAACTTTGGCCAGCTAGCTGAATCGTGCGACGTGCCGACAAACAGAGAAACAGACCAAAATTTCTCCGTTTAGGTATCCCAAGAAAGACTATCGTCTTTAAAACGCTGGCTGTCTCAGCGTGCCGCGCATGCGCAGTTGGCGCCGCCGCTCGTTCGCTGGGCCCGCTGAGCCGCTCACCTATTACTCTCTATTAGTGAGTAATAGCTGAGCGGGCCAGGGGACACGGCGGAGGAGCGGAGGGGGCAGCGGAGCGCAAGATAAAATGAAGAATAATAGAACGTTTTAGTTTGGCGTTTTTACGCCCCGCTCAGCAGCTAAGCGGAGCGGGGGGCACGAGTGTGCATGCGCTCTCCGCTTAGCCGTAAGCGGGCTACCGGAGCGAGGCCCACGCTCCGCTTACAGGCAGCCTAAGCGCTGCGTGGAGCGTGGCTACCGTTCCCGCTGGCGAGGGCTGTCGATGCGCGCGCCCTTCCTTACGCGTGCGTCGACTGCCCGCATATTTCAAGATGGCTGCCTCTAGTGCTGAACGTGCTTCCCACGTGCACGGTGGCTTCCATTCGTCTGCGCAGCGCAAGCCGCGAAAGTGCTTTCCAGTTGACGGACATTTGTGCTTACTTCAAGTCGCCGAGTGAAGGAAAGTGACACGAAGTAAAGAAGACGGCACAGCTGACGAAAACATCGCTGATGCGTTGGCGTCCAAAGGATTGAACTGGCTCTGGAATACAACCTCGCTGACTATCGCGTGGCTATCTTCAAGTCGACGCTTTATTTTGTAGCGTTAGCTACACTGGCCTAGCCAAGCCCGTTTCGCGCGGCTCATCAACAGCCATGCTGCGCATGCGCGAGGATCAGTGATGTCACACAGCTGGTGCAGCGGAGCCGGCAGCTCCCGCGCACTCCGCCGCCGCCGCGCGCGACTCACCGCTGCCGGTGTGCGCATTCCAGAGGAGTGACGTCGTAGCCGTGGTAGACGCAGTGGCGCCGGCGCGCGCGCGCAGCCTTCGCTGTGCAGTCGCCGTCTGCGCTGGAGCCGCGGCGCTTCTGACTGGCGTTTGCCAGTGTGGTATAGCCATGGAGAAGGAGAGCGCAAATGCTGCTCAACGGCGCAGAAGAGCGGAGAAGCTTCACTGATCGAATCCCGAAGTAGTTGCCTGGCAATAGGCCCCCCCAAGTGGGATTTGGGATTCACCACCATTCATCTTGTCTATCAGAGACAGATAATTCCAAATACTGTGTTGGGGCCATAGAGACGGCAGCGTGTTACTTCACTGATCACCGAGCCGTCTTTATGGCAATAGAGAAGCAACGACGTTGAGCAAAAATTAATACACATGTGCCACATAATACGTATACCGTGTGTGTGTCATTGGAGCAGCAGTAAGCATGATAATCAAGCTAATCCTAGACAATCAGGAAAGCTAAGAATAATCAGCTGAACCTTTGCTAACGCTACGTATATCCTGGCATAGCCGAGCTAAGCCACTGCAACATTTTTTTTTCGATGAAATGTACTGGTAACGCATTGTAAGAGCAAGACTGAATACTTCGTGAACAAGTGAGTTATGCATACTTGTTTTACTTTGTAAAAGTGACAATATAGATTTTCCTTTTACATAATGAGGCTTAACTTGGCCAGAGGGCGCTGCAACTGTGGAAGTTGCGCTCCGCAAAGGAAAACGCATAGCTAAAACGAAAAAGCCGTCCGCCGCACCGCTGCTGCTTAGCGGGCCAACTCGGAGCGGAGCGGGCCGTAAAAACGTCAAACTAAAACGCTCTAATAGCTGAGTGATGCCCCACTTGTTTCAGTGGAGGGCATTGCTGCGTCACCTGTTGAACAAGGTTGAAGCTACCGTCGATTGAGCAGAGGCTTTGCTTCGAAAACGCTCGCACGCTCGTCCGCTGCGCACGCTTCGCTGAGGGGACGAAAGGAGCAGGCGAGTGGCTCGCTCCGTAAAAATGCTGGCTGTCTCAGTGTGCCGCGCATGCGCAGCTGGTGTCTGCGTTCGTTCGCTAGGCCCTCTGGCCCACTGAGCCGTTCACCTATTACTCTCTATTACTCTCTATTAACGACGTCCGGCGTTCTCTTCGCCGTTATCAGTGTACGGCGTCTATTCTGCTTGCGTTGGTGTTTCCCGGGCACAGGTTCGCCCAAATAAAAAATTTCCTATTGAAAACACCGACTGCTGCCTTCGTAACGTCACGGCCACGTCATAATACTTGTGGTCGTTTGCCCATCTAAAAAAAAAGTCATAGTTTCACCACAAGGGTGAAGCAATGAATGCGATCGCAAAAAAAATGTAACGTTATACGAAGTGAGGTTCGTAACTAACTCTTTTGGATCCGATCTCACGCAACTCTACAAAGCGCTGGTTTAAGAGAATACGGCAGCTCTATGGGACACTTCGTGCATTCTCTTCACGTTGAGAGCGCAGCACGTAGAAGGGTATCTGAGCCGCCCGCTGACGGCTGCCGAGATAGCGATATAACGCGCGCGCCAGCGACGACCGCGCTCGTAAAATCAAAGCTCGCACTTGCTGCTCGAGAGGACTCCACTTTCCCCCCTCGCGTCTTTTCACGCTCATTCAAGACGGGCGGGGCGTTTCTTCTCTGCTTGAGCATTCGACGGCCGGTCTAACATGCGGGGGGGATCTTATCGCATGCGCCTCGGAGCGACGGAGATGGGCCGGCTCGTTAGATCTCCGCTTCAGCCGCTTTCGTCGCCCCCGCTTGCGTGCTATTAACCATGGGTAGAACGTACGATGCGCTGGGGGGAACTTATCAATTTGGGCTTTATACACGACGTGACGGCGAAGGCGGCGGCAACGGTGACGGCAAAAACCCTTCGAGACTGCCCATATAACTGCTATCGCAATAAAAAACACAGCATATCCACGGAGTGAATGATGATGAGTGGGCGAAGCTGCGGAGGTTTATCGGTAAACCGTGAATCTTTCGTGAATTCTGCCCGGTACATCATCACCGACGTGAGATCGGGCGCGTTTATACTAAAGGGTCGATGAGATTTATGGTGACTGAAGCAATCATGGTTACACCGTGAAATCTTCAGTGGTTTCGCCCTAGCAGTAATCAAAGCGATAGTGTGTGTGAAATTTTATTCAAACTTCAACGACCGGTCGTCGTCCATAGTCCGCCAAGCAGCACGATCCGGCAAGCGCACTCGTACGGCGGTCCGCGCAATCGAAGAGCAGCTGCACCGCCAACGCCATCTAGCGTACCTTCACCCAACCGCATTATTGTACGCATGTCTATAGGACAGCGCCCTCTCGGAAACGAGACGAGAACTGGAGATGACGACACCATATCCACGGAGTGAATGATGATGAGTGGGCGAAGCTTCGGAGGTGCGTCGGTAAACCGGTAATCTTCCACGAATTCTGCGCAGTACATCATCAACGACGTAAGATCGGGCGCATTTATACTAAAGGGTCGATGAGAGTCATGGCGACTCACAGCTCACTTTAATTTTACATGTACGTTGTGAATTTTTTTATTGTTTAATCACGCACAGGAGACATCTCACACAGGCACTACCTTGGAGGTCGAAATTCAGTGCCTACTGGCTACTCAGGACGCATGGATCACCGAGGACCGCCGAGGTGATGCCGTAAGGAGCTTCGCCCCTAAATATATTCATCACATACAAGTACCGCCATCTAGCGGACATTCCAAGAACTAAACGAGAGGTGGCTACCTACAACTACATACATCGAGGACGCACGACCCACGGCTTAAGGAGCTTCGCCCCTAAAAAACACAACGAAAACTGCGCATGTTTTGTGTGGCGCGTGCCGTGGGCTGGGCTTGTCTAGACGCCGCCGGGCGCGTTGGCCCAGGACTGAGGCCTACGGACCTGGACTACCATGACGTGCTTCCATCTGCTAAAATACGTGCAGCTCAAGTTATGAAGTTTGGCAGGACATACTAGGTTTCAAAAGTACGCGGTACCAGGAGAAGAAAAAAAAGAACATTGGCTGTTGTAACAAAAACTACAGGCAGCCTCACAGGGCTACGCTAGTGTATGCCAAATTAATTTGGGATACTCATTGATCAAGGTTAACTGAGAGAA
The DNA here is from genome assembly GCA_030522465.1 of Rhipicephalus appendiculatus. Lineage (NCBI taxonomy): Eukaryota > Metazoa > Arthropoda > Arachnida > Ixodida > Ixodidae > Rhipicephalus > Rhipicephalus appendiculatus. Next base: position 14,752 of record JALIZH010017478.1, read on the forward strand.
CGGAGAGAGTGGAACAAAGCGCAGCAACGTTTACATTAAGACAATATTGATATATAATATTGCAGGTTATGTGTCTGAAATGCTTGTTTTCGTAAACTTGCCTAAGCTCGCCAATTGAAACCATGTCGCCAGTATCACTAAAAAACACTTTGAAGGGCAATTTTTAAGTACAACGTTATAGGGGTGAAAAGATAGTTCCCTTGAACTCCCACAGTTGTGCATTAAGCGTGCTGTCACTTCCCAAGAACCACTAAAGAGTGGAACCAACTACCAACACCATTTCGATAAAGCATCAGTACAGGACGATTCAAATATACGGTGAAACTATTGTAAAGCACATATGCATACATACACGTTAGAAATGAAGTCAAGGTCATTTACTATGACGAGGGCCAATTAAACTTGTAACAGTGCTAAGCATCGGAATAAATAATAATAATAATAATAATAATAATAACAATAATAATATATTAATAATAATAATATCTCGGGTTTCATGCGCCCAAATCGCGATATGATAATGAGAGACGCCGTAGTGGAAGGCTCCGGAAACCATCTGGTGTTCTTTCGCGTTCTCGCACAGTACACGGGCATTTCGCCTGCATCGAAATGGTCAGCAGCCGAGCACCGTAATCAACTGCGGCAGACTATCGGAAGAAACAACATAGCTGGACGTTCACTTACACAAGTCAGTCGTCAGTTGCATCGGTATAGACAGTGAGGTGCAATACTGTCTCAGAATTAACTGTTTGCTTCATTCACGCTTAGTCTGGTATTTATGCATTTAACCATCAGTACTTGTTTTATTATATGAGTGATTTTTTGTGGTTCGAGAGTAACACGTCAGTCATTTTTACATGTAATATTGAGCAGTGTTCTTGTTTTTATGACTTCTATAACTCTATGCCTTTTTAGAATTTGTGGTTACTTTTTTTTTAGCCTCTTGTTGTCGCTGCCTCAGTTGACTAAACAGGACGTGGAAGGCCTTCATAGACTGTCAACTAAATGTGGCAAAACCCCAGCAGTACTGGTCCGTTTTTCTTCGCGTGTAATGAAAGATCAGTGGATGGCAAAGAGGCAGGGTATGCGGCAGTCTAAGTCGACGGTGTACTTTCTTGATAATTTAACAGCGCAGAACAAAAAGCTCATGTGGATGATGAGGGCAAAGGCTACAGAAAAGCAGTATGACTTTGCCTGGCACAGCAATGGGAAGCTGTTTGTGCGCAAGTGCAGCGGTGAACCGGCAATACAGATTACATGTGATGCCGACCTGGAAAGGATAATCTAAAGGGGCGCCGCTGTTCCTTCGTCTTGCTTATCTGCTTTACCTTACTTTTTTTTTTCATGGCGTCACAAAACACGCCGTCTTACTGGTCTTACTACGATGCTTCATTTTTTTAATTTAGCTGTGCGCAGTTCTCTGGTTAGTGAAATTGACAGGATATCAGTTTTTCACGTCAATATTAGAAGCCTGAAAAATAAGGACTTTGAAATACAGACAGCTTTGCGTTCTCTGAATCACAGATTTGATATACTCGCTTACACGGAAACGTGGTTCAGAAGGGAAACTGATGTGTCTTTTCCTGGGTACAAATTTGAGGGGGTATTTAGAGAAAGTCGTAGAGGCGGTGGCGTTGCATTGTACTTTAAAGAAAATCTTCAGTGCGAGGTTTTGTCAGACTTTTCTCTTGTTTGTTCTCATTATGAATCGATCGTTGTGAAATGTTCTAGATCCCTGGTTGCTTGTACTTATCGCCCCCCCATCAAGTGAAATTGCCGAATTTGTTCAGTTTGTGCGTGACCTTCTTGAACATGCATGTATCCTCAATATGCCTGTTATTTTAGTTGGAGATTTTAATATTGATCTTTCGAAAAACAGCTTGCCACGACGTTTATTTCTTGAGGTCATTGATACATTTGACTGCACCAATGTAATCCAGTCACCAACGAGAATAACTATGGAAAGTGATACGTTACTAGATCTTTGTGTCACAAATCATGAGTTGCCTAGTGTTTTATCTGGTGTGCTCACATTTGATTTAAGCGATCACCTACCCATATTTTGCTTCTTTCCTAGATTAATAAGCAAACGAAAAAAACTACCCACTCAACAAATAGTTTACCGTAGTTTTAACCAAGATAATCTCGCTACGTTTCGATCTATGGTCGAAATCATCTCGTGGAGCGACGTTTATAATGAGAAAAAAATCCTAGTATTGCGTACGATATCTTCATTGAGTTAATAAAAAACAAATATGATAGTGCATTTCCTTTGCTGGTAAAAAAAACCTAACAAAAAGTCTCGAAAGCCATGGGTAACAAGGGAGTTATATAAACGAATTCAAACACGGGATAAACTATTTGACAAATTTATTAGATTAAAAGACCCAGTTTTACTTAAGGAATATAAAAAAATTCAGAAATAAGTTAGGCTCTGACATTAAAAAAAGCACGGAAAGAATATTACAAGAATAAATTTGCCGCAGTTTCAAACTGTCCAAAGAAAATCTGGAAATGTATCCATGATTTAATGGGAAAGGCTACTTGTCATGTACCTAGCGAACTAACACTCGATAATGTCGAATACAGTGGCGCTGCTTTGGCAGACAAATTTAATGAGCACTTCCTATCTTCTGGAGAATCGTCACGCAAAGAAGATAGAAAGCATGAAATTAATCGGTACATGGTGTCTCCAGTTGTCAGTACTATATTCTTAAAGCCGTGCAGTCAGCATGAAGTGTTCACGTTCCTGAGTAATTTAGATAAAGCTACTGCCGCAGGGGCAGATGAAATCAAGGCCGAACCAATTATCGCTATTGCCGATCTAATCAGTGCTCCACTACAGCACATATGTAATGATGCTTTAGACCAGGGTGTTTTTCCAGACAGTATGAAAATTGCAAGAGTAGGTTGTTTTGCACAAAGGTGGGCCCTATGACAACATTAATAATTACAGACCTATATCTGTCCTACCTTTGTTTTCTAAACTACTGGAATATTTGATAAAAGATAGACTATGTAATTTTTTTTGACAGTAGAAAGGTCCTTTTGAAAGAACAGTTCGGGTTTCGTGAGGGGAAGTCAACGGAGATGGCACTGCTTAGCGTAAAGGAAAAGATACTTTCTAATATAGATGAAAAGCGATTCACTGTTGGACTTTTTTTAGACTTCAAAAAGGCATTCGATTCTATTAAACACGATATTTTATTTTATAAGCTGCCTTTTTACGGCATTCGAGGAGTAGCCTTAAAGTTAATTCGCAGTTATTTTTCCCACAGACTACAGTACACGTGTTTTAATGGCTACCCATCACAGTTGAAACAATTATTATATGGCGTACCGCAAGGATCTATTCTGGGTCCAATATTCTTTATTATTTATATAAATGATATCATCGCCATTCCAAGAACTCCTGCAATCATTCTGTATGCAGATGACACTAGTGTGTTTTTCTCTGGCATGCGTCTCGATAAGATACACGTTCAAGCTAATACATGGTTAGAAGAGTTAGCATTATGGTTGCATATAAATAAACTAAACTTGAATGTTAGTAAAACAAAGGTTATTGTATTTAAAGCACGTAACAAACCAGATGATTCTGAACTTCAGCTTGCATTTGAAAAAAAATGTAATTGAACGTGTTTCTTCCTACAAGTTTTTAGGTGTCGTTTTTGAGGAACACTTGGATTGGTCCCAGCATATTAATAAAGTTCATGCCAACATATCGAGGTAGCTCGCTGTATTCCGCAAACTTAGAGACCTTGTTCCGAAATTTTTACAGTGGCATTTATATTACACCCTAATTCATTCACATCTTCACTACTGTATAATGATTTGGGGGGTCTACAACCAAAACTAATCTTGTTAGGCTGATAAGATTGCAAAAGAAAGCAATACGATATGTTGAAAACCTTTCATACAACGACCACACAGGCTTGTACTTTTTAGAACACTCTGTTCCAAAGGTGAATCAATTATATGAGTTGCATTTGCTCTCTCATGTTTTTAACGAAATTAAGCTTAATCCTTCTAGATATATTGAACTGCAATCTAGACGCAATGTGCCTTATGAATTAAGACACGACCATTACAGAATTCCACTTGTCCGAACCACCTATGGAACGCAAATGCTAACATATTTAATTCCCAGTCTTCTCAACAGACATGCACAGGTCATAGAAATCGCGCAGAAATCTTTGTCCCTGAAAACTTTCAAAAAATATGTCAAAGCTTACCTTCTATCCCGTCCTCAAGATTTATAAGTTGTGTATGTAGTAGTCATATGTTCCTGTGGTTTCGTTATTTGTAGTGTTATGAATCTTTGTTTATTACTGTACAAGTATGCATTTCGTAAACTTTGTATAAAAACTGCGTATTGCATGTATTAATGATATATGTTACTCTATTTGTCTGTCCATGCTCTGAGTGGGTGCATTCGGGTGCTGGGGTCCCGTCAGGCAGAGCACATCTGCCTTTTGCCCTTGTATCCGAGGCATGCGCTTGTCTGAAATAAAGAGCTGATTGATTGATTGATTGACTATCTCTCACGTTTCATCTTGTGTATTCAGTTTCTATTGTATTTGCTTTATCATGGTAACTGTTCCACATTGTATAGGTATCGAAAATATTTCCTGATTTTATGATTCTTTTTATAAATTTAGGTCGTCTATAAGCCACATACATAATCTTTTGATGCTCCCCTTACGCAATGCCCTGTAGGGTACTTTTAATAAATAAATAAGTAAATGAAAAAGGGAGAAGCTTACACTAGCCGTGTAAAGCTTAAACAGCGAAGCTGGTTGATCTTAGGGGCTTAACGTGTCCTTCTTAGCTGATGAGTTTCCTTGGCGTAGACAAAGTAGAGTCGAACCATAGCTTGTCCCAGAACATGCAAGAATCTCCGAACTGCAGCGCCAGAGCTAACGTGCAAAGCTGGCTGTGGCACCCCCGGTAGAAGCGCGGGCCTTTAGTCGCTCGTGCTCGGCTCGCGCAGCGGGCAAACTCGGCGCGGCGGCTTCGCGGACAGTGTCCATCGGTGGACGCGGCTGATAAGCAACGGCGTGGACGGTTTTCTGAGGACAACCGCCGTTTTAACTCGAGCTTTAAGAGCTTTGCTCTTAATAAATGAAGAAAAAATGAAAAGATATAAATAAATAAATACTTGATGTTTTTAGGGCAGCTCCATTGCGCAATTGACATACAAATAGGTTAGGCTATGACCATATTTTGCGACCTATCTTACTTGGGTGCATCTTAACCATGCGCTCCAAATTAAACTCTCACAACGTCACCGCAACGATACTGCGCAGATTCCGGTAGTAGCCGACCTTCCAGTAGGACGCAACCTGCAGGACCACGTGGCTCTCATGCTTGGTTTTCCCATCAGCACTGACGTCACTGCCGGAATTCCTCCCCTCAGTCTGGATGACGTAGCGCTGTACGCGAGCAAGAAAACTGGTAAGTAAGCCGTCCTCAAGGCAACCGTTAAAGCGGGGAAAAGCTGTTCGGCAGCCGTAGTTTTGTATTCTCTCTCTCACACACAGACACACGCACGCACGCACGCACTCACACACACACACACACGCACACACACACACAAACACGCACGCACGCACGCGCGCGCACACACACACACAAACACGCACGCACGCACGCACACACACACAAACACACACACGCATACACACAACTGCTCTAAGCTTCTTTGCGCGCGCGCTAAGAAGCTTAGAGCGGTTGGTGCTGTCTTGGTTGCTGTCAGCCATGTCATAAAATGCCTGAATGCTACTGTCTACCGCATCTGTGAGAGCTTCTCGGTTCCCGATCGCTACTCGAGCGTTTTATTCTTTTCGCATGAGCTCCTAGCGAAAAGTGTTGCCACGTCCATGTAATCTTCATCTAACATATGTGATTTAATATTTATTGGGATTTTCTCTGGCATAAACTGTAATATTACTCAATGTCTTGCATACAGTTTGCAGTGAATACCGTGATAAAGGAATTGCTTCCCGGCGTAGGCAATGAACAGAAGATCATTACTGTGGCACAATATTGAGCACTGGCGTTCACTGAAGACACGTTTTTTTCCAGCAAATGTGCAGCTGTCATGATATCTTTTCTGTTTTCTCAACTCCCCACACCAGGAATGATATCGATTCCAGCAGCTGGAGAATTTCTGCAGTTCCTTCACAGCGATTATGCGATGGATCCCGATGTGCCGGACATTGAAGTGGCAGTAATGTCAGCGACGCCAGCCAGCGAGCTATTAAAGGCGTGGATGGTGGCCACAGGGCTGCAGCCAGAGGTGAGATGCTAATCAGGAGATTGGAAATACCTTTTGACATACCTTTGCTTTAGCAAAAGTAAGTGAAAATATATTTCCTGCGTCGGAGTATCGAGCGTTTGCCAGTTGCAACTTTTTTTGGGTGTCCATAACAAACGGTGGTTGGTCACGCACAGTGTACAGCACTGGCGTGCGCGCTATCTCGACAGACATCAGTAGGCGGCTGGTATTGGGAGCGGCTGGTAGGCGGCTGGTATCGCTCTCGCGCGCTAGGTAGGATAACGTTTGGTTGTCGGCGCTCTTTGAACACCTTCCTGGGTGGATCGTGAATACTTTCGACACATGGGAGCTTCTTGCCGCCAAAACAATAATCTTGGACAATAAAAAAAAACCCAGAAGTGTTTACAGGCGCTATCTGTTTGCAGAGTAGGCACAGTGAGCGTACGTGGCGCGTGGTCGCCGCGATGGGGTATCCCCAAACAAGCTTCTTGCGTGAAAGCTAGGCAATCGCTGAGAGGGCACTATGTGACACTTTTACCCAAGTCTGTCAGTATAAATAAATGGGGCATACCACAATGAAGCCTCAATTAAGCCATCGCGCGGCCGCAGCATTGCACATAATGACGGGGACCTTATCAAAGCTTTCTGGAAATAATTTCTTTAGAACTTTTAGGAAGCTGGCACCTACGGTGGCTTGTGCGC